>JACDQD010000080.1:37500-74141 GCA_019843655.1 Lethocerus indicus | reverse complement strand
CCACATTTTATTAAATAAAACCGATCGAAAACACCCTACAAGTATAGTCCAATACAGTACTATAATGGATTAGTATATATAGTGCATAAATATATATATAGAGAGAGCGGAAACAAGGAGAATTGATTAAGAGAATGGGTCAAGTCTATACAGTTTTGTGACCGAAACACATTTTATTAAATAAAACCCGATCGAAAACACCCTACAAGTATAGTCCAATACAGTACTATGATGGATTAGTATATATAAGTGCATAAATATATATAGAGAGAGAGAGCGGAAACAAGGGGAGAATTGATTAAGAGAATGGGTCAAGTCTATACAGTTTTGTGACCGAAACACATTTTATTAAATAAAACCCGATCGAAAACACCCTACAAGTATAGTCCAATACAGTACTATGATGGATTAGTATATATAAGTGCATAAATATATATAGAGAGAGAGAGCGAAACAAGGGAGAATTGATTAAGAGAATGGGTCAAGTCTATACAGTTTTGTGACTGAAACACATTTTATTAAATAAAACCGATCGAAAAACACCTACAAGTATAGTCCAATACAGTACTATGGTGGATTAGTATATATAAGTGCATAAATATATATATAGAGAGAGAGCGGAAACAAGGGAGAATTGATTAAGAGAATGGGTCAAGTCTATACAGTTTGTGACCAAACACATTTTATTAAATAAAAACCCGATCGAAAACACCCTACAAGTATAGTCCAATACAGTACTATAATGGATTAGTATATATAAGTGCATAAATATATATATAGAGAGAGCGGAAACAAGGAGAATTGATTAAGAGAATGGGTCAAGTCTGTACAGTTTTGTGACCGAAACACATTTTATTAAATAAAACCGATCGAAAACACCCTACAAGTATAGTCCAATACAGTACTATAATGGATTAGTATATATAAGTGCATAAATATATATAGAGAGAGAGAGCGGAAACAAGGGGAGAATTGATTAAGAGAATGGGTCAAGTCTATACAGTTTTGTGACCGAAACACATTTTATTAAATAAAACCCGATCGAAAACACCCTACAAGTATAGTCCAATACAGTACTATGATGGATTAGTATATATAAGTGCATAAATATATATAGAGAGAGAGAGCGAAACAAGGGGAGAATTGATTAAGAGAATGGGTCAAGTCTATACAGTTTTGTGACCGAAACACATTTTATTAAATAAAACCGATCGAAAAACACCTACAAGTATAGTCCAATACAGTACTATGGTGGATTAGTATATATAAGTGCATAAATATATATATAGAGAGAGAGCGGAAACAAGGGAGAATTGATTAAGAGAATGGGTCAAGTCTATACAGTTTGTGACCCGAAACACATTTATTAAATAAAACCCGATCGAAAACACCCTACAAGTATAGTCCAATACAGTACTATGGTGGATTAGTATATATAAGTGCAGCAAATATATATAGAGAGAGAGGCGGAAACAAGGGAGAATTGATTAAGAGAATGGGTCAAGTCTATACAGTTTTGTGACCGAAACACATTTTATTAAATAAAACCGATCGAAAACACCCTACAAGTATAGTCCAATACAGTACTATAATGGATTAGTATATATAAGTGCATAAATATATATAGAGAGAGAGCGGAAACAAGGGGAGAATTGATTAAGAGAATGGGTCAAGTCTGTACAGTTTTGTGACCGAAACACATTTTATTAAATAAAACCCGATCGAAAACACCCTACAAGTATAGTCCAATACAGTACTATGATGGATTAGTATATATAAGTGCATAAATATATATAGAGAGAGAGCGGAAACAAGGGGAGAATTGATTAAGAGAATGGGTCAAGTCTATACAGTTTTGTGACCGAAACACATTTTATTAAATAAAAACCGATCGAAAACACCCTACAAGTATAGTCCAATACAGTACTATAATGGATTAGTATATATAAGTGCATAAATATATATATATAGAGAGAGAGCGGAAACAAGGGGAGAATTGATTAAGAGAATGGGTCAAGTCTGTACAGTTTTGTGACCGAAACACATTTTATTAAATAAAACCCGATCGAAAACACCCTACAAGTATAGTCCAATACAGTACTATAATGGATTAGTATATATAAGTGCATAAATATATATATAGAGAGAGAGCGGAAACAAGGGGAGAATTGATTAAGAGAATGGGTCAAGTCTGTACAGTTTTGTGACCGAAACACATTTTATTAAATAAAACCGATCGAAAACACCCTACAAGTATAGTCCAATACAGTACTATAATGGATTAGTATATATAAGTGCATAAATATATATAGAGAGAGAGCGGAAACAAGGGGAGAATTGATTAAGAGAATGGGTCAAGTCTATACAGTTTTGTGACCGAAACACATTTTATTAAATAAAAACCGATCGAAAACACCCTACAAGTATAGTCCAATACAGTACTATAATGGATTAGTATATATAAGTGCATAAATATATATATAGAGAGAGAGCGGAAACAAGGGGAGAATTGATTAAGAGAATGGGTCAAGTCTATACAGTTTTGTGACCGAAACACATTTTATTAAATAAAAACCGATCGAAAACACCCTACAAGTATAGTCCAATACAGTACTATGGTGGATTAGTATATATAAGTGCATAAATATATATAGAGAGAGAGCGGAAACAAGGGAGAATTGATTAAGAGAATGGGTCAAGTCTATACAGTTTTGTGACCGAAACACATTTTATTAAATAAAAACCGATCGAAAACACCCTACAAGTATAGTCCAATACAGTACTATGGTGGATTAGTATATATAAGTGCATAAATATATATAGAGAGAGAGAGCGGAAACAAGGGGAGAATTGATTAAGAGAATGGGTCAAGTCTATACAGTTTTGTGACCGAAACACATTTTATTAAAAAAAAACCGATCGAAAACACCCTACAAATATAGTCCAATACAGTACTATGATGGATTAGTATATATAAGTGCATAAATATATATAGAGAGAGAGCGGAAACAAGGGGAGAATTGATTAAGAGAATGGGTCAAGTCTATACAGTTTTGTGACCGAAACACATTTTATTAAATAAAAACCGATCGAAAACACCCTACAAGTATAGTCCAATACAGTACTATGGTGGATTAGTATATATAAGTGCATAAATATATATATAGAGAGAGAGCGGAAACAAGGGGAGAATTGATTAAGAGAATGGGTCAAGTCTATACAGTTTGTGACCGAAACACATTTATTAAATAAAACCGATCGAAAACACCCTACAAGTATAGTCCAATACAGTACTATGGTGGATTAGTATATATAAGTGCATAAATATATATATAGAGAGAGAGCGGAAACAAGGGGAGAATTGATTAAGAGAATGGGTCAAGTCTATACAGTTTTGTGACCGAAACACATTTTATTAAATAAAACCTGATCGAAAACACCCTACAAGTATAGTCCAATACAGTACTATGGTGGATTAGTATATATAAGTGCATAAATATATATATAGAGAGAGAGCGGAAACAAGGGGAGAATTGATTAAGAGAATGGGTCAAGTCTGTACAGTTTTGTGACCGAAACACATTTTATTAAATAAAACCCGATCGAAAACACCCTACAAGTATAGTCCAATACAGTACTATGGTGGATTAGTATATATAAGTGCATAAATATATATAGAGAGAGAGAGCGGAAACAAGGGGAGAATTGATTAAGAGAATGGGTCAAGTCTATACAGTTTTGTGACCGAAACACATTTTATTAAATAAAAACCGATCGAAAACACCCTACAAGTATAGTCCAATACAGTACTATGATGGATTAGTATATATAAGTGCATAAATATATATATAGAGAGAGAGCGGAAACAAGGGGAGAATTGATTAAGAGAATGGGTCAAGTCTGTACAGTTTTGTGACCGAAACACATTTTATTAAATAAAAACCGATCGAAAACACCCTACAAGTATAGTCCAATACAGTACTATGGTGGATTAGTATATATAAGTGCATAAATATATATATAGAGAGAGAGCGGAAACAAGGGGAGAATTGATTAAGAGAATGGGTCAAGTCTATACAGTTTTGTGACCGAAACACATTTTATTAAATAAAACCCGATCGAAAACACCCTACAAGTATAGTCCAATACAGTACTATGGTGGATTAGTATATATAAGTGCATAAATATATATATAGAGAGAGAGAGCGGAAACAAGGGGAGAATTGATTAAGAGAATGGGTCAAGTCTGTACAGTTTTGTGACCGAAACACATTTTATTAAATAAAACCGATCGAAAACACCCTACAAGTATAGTCCAATACAGTACTATGGTGGATTAGTATATATAAGTGCATAAATATATATATAGAGAGAGAGCGGAAACAAGGGGAGAATTGATTAAGAGAATGGGTCAAGTCTATACAGTTTTGTGACCGAAACACATTTTATTAAATAAAACCGATCGAAAACACCCTACAAGTATAGTCCAATACAGTACTATGGTGGATTAGTATATATAAGTGCATAAATATATATAGAGAGAGAGCGGAAACAAGGGGAGAATTGATTAAGAGAATGGGTCAAGTCTGTACAGTTTTGTGACCGAAACACATTTTATTAAATAAAACCGATCGAAAACACCCTACAAGTATAGTCCAATACAGTACTATGATGGATTAGTATATATAAGTGCATAAATATATATAGAGAGAGAGAGCGGAAACAAGGGGAGAATTGATTAAGAGAATGGGTCAAGTCTATACAGTTTTGTGACCGAAACACATTTTATTAAATAAAACCCGATCGAAAACACCCTACAAGTATAGTCCAATACAGTACTATGATGGATTAGTATATATAAGTGCATAAATATATATAGAGAGAGAGCGGAAACAAGGGGAGAATTGATTAAGAGAATGGGTCAAGTCTATACAGTTTTGTGACCGAAACACATTTTATTAAATAAAACCCGATCGAAAACACCCTACAAGTATAGTCCAATACAGTACTATGGTGGATTAGTATATATAAGTGCATAAATATATATAGAGAGAGAGAGCGGAAACAAGGGGAGAATTGATTAAGAGAATGGGTCAAGTCTATACAGTTTTGTGACCGAAACACATTTTATTAAATAAAACCCGATCGAAAACACCCTACAAGTATAGTCCAATACAGTACTATGGTGGATTAGTATATATAAGTGCATAAATATATATATAGAGAGAGAGCGGAAACAAGGGGAGAATTGATTAAGAGAATGGGTCAAGTCTATACAGTTTTGTGACCGAAACACATTTTATTAAATAAAACCCGATCGAAAACACCCTACAAGTATAGTCCAATACAGTACTATGGTGGATTACTATATATAAGTGCATAAATATATATAGAGAGAGAGCGGAAACAAGGGAGAATTGATTAAGAGAATGGGTCAAGTCTATACAGTTTTGTGACCGAAACACATTTTATTAAATAAAACCCGATCGAAAACACCTACAAGTATAGTCCAATACAGTACTATGATGGATTGGTATATATAAGTGCATAAATGAAGATATATAGAGAGAGAGCTGAAACAAGGGGAGAATTTATTAAGAGAATGGGTCAAGTCTATACAGTTTTGTGAGCCGAAACACATTTTAGAATTAAATAAATTTACCTGATCGAAAATAGTATTTACAAGTATGTCCAATATACTACGCAAGTACTTGGCGATTGTATCTCGTTAACAGCTTTTTATTTCCAAAAAGTGGTCCCATCTAAACTGAAGAAGATCTTCCGGCCGAAGAGACAGGCTGACATTTTTCGGTGTTAAATTAGAAATTAAGGTGAACCGATGCGAGTGTTTATTCGACAGATACTGATGTGGCCGGGCGAAACGGCCGAATAAAAAAGTGACACTTTTAGAAAAATAGTATTTACGAGTAAAACAGTTCTAGTATTGAAAGAAAAAAGTAGGTTGCATTTTTTTTGTTCTACAAACGTTCTCCTCCGACATCTCGTTAACAGCCTGTTTTCTTTCTAGACATGTGGTGCCAAAAACCTGAGAAAAACAAACGGTCTTTGTATTGGAAGGAATAATACGGAATAATTTCTGAGTACAAAAGCCCCCCGTCAAAATAATTCCCCTAGGAATAATAAAGAAATATTCGGCGAATACCGATGCGAGTGTTTTTCCGTTACTTTCCCTTTGGCCGGGTGAAACGGCCGACGGACAATAAAAGTCGAAAACGTTCTTTTGAACTATAAATCATATTCTATACCCGAGTAATTTTACAGTTCTGTTGCCAACTGAGCGTTTTTGTCACACAACCGCCGAAAGGAAAAAAGTAGGCTGCATTTTTTTCAGTTCTAACACTGCAAATTTTATATACGTCTTTTTTCTACAAAAACTGAGAAGTATTTAATATAAAAAGTAAAAAAAAACATTATTGCTCAAAACATCCAGTATATTGTAAGAGTTGAAAAATATATTTTGTTTTTTAATCTCTCCGTCTGTATAATTTCAACTTGGGGCTCAAACGGGGGGCGCGCTTTAACGCGATCTGGCGTCGAAAAGAGGAAATACACTTTCATACTGGATAAATATGCCCTTTAAAAAAAATAATTAAATGTTTTATTAACACGATTTATATATGCGAGTTAATTTATTTTTTAGTCCCTCTCAATACGCCGAATATATATATTTCTAAGTGCGGATTTAATTACGGTAATAGTCTGAAACAATATTAATAATAAATACAGTTTTGGGCAGGGGAAAAAATATCCCTCAATGGATACACTTTCATACTGGATAAATATGCCCTTTAAAAAAAATAATTAAATGTTTTATTAACACGATTTATATATGCGAGTTAATTTATTTTTTAGTCCCTCTCAATACACCTAATATATATATTTCAATTATTAACGGTAATACGAAACAATAATAATAAATACAGTTTTGGGCAGGGGAAAATATCCTATGATACACTTTCATACGATAAATAGCCCTTTAAAAAAATAATTAAATGTTTTATTAACACGATTTATATATGCGAGTTAATTTATTTTTTAGTCCCTCTCAATACGCCGAATATATATATTTCTAAGTGCGGATTTAATTACGGTAATAGTCTGAAACAATATTAATAATAAATACAGTTTTGGGCAGGGGAAAAAATATCCCTCAATGGATACACTTTCATACTGGATAAATATGCCCTTTTAAAAAAAATAATTAAATGTTTTATTAAGACGATTTATGTATTCGAGTCGATTTATTTTTTGGCCCCTCCGCATATATCAAATATATATATATATATATATATATATATATATAAACCATAAATAATAATATCAGCGTACAAAATTTTAATACTCGACACTAATATTAAGAACGAATAACGAAAAAGGAGAATTAATATTTTAAAGATATCGGACGTTCCTCGAACGAAGAATTTACCATTTTTTTCTTCTTACGAGAATTCGTCGACCGAACTCGGAAATTTTAGCTTTCTCCAATCGTTTGAAAATAATATCGTATTGTCGAATTACAATAAATAGACAATCGCAGAACCGGAACATAAAATTGAAAAAAATCTTAATAATTTATATATAAATATATATAAAATAGCCTTAAACTATGTCCGGCCAGGTCAAGACCTGCACCTTTCGAGGTCAGGGGGTCATTTCGAAGGTCATAATAAATAATATTTATCGTAATAATAATTATAATAAAGCGGGGAAAAAATTACCTCTAAACTGGAGAAATACCCGGTGGCCACGAGACCTAAATGATTAAATAAAACGTTTAAATGAATAAAATTAAAAAAAATAAATAAAAAATAATAATAATAATAAATTAAATTAAATTAAAAATAAAATAAATAAATTCATAAAAATAATAATAATAATAATAAAAAAGGGGGGGAACTAGTGGGTTTCTCCTCTAATTGTATACTATTGTAGCTGGTGATTTCATCAATGTTGCTTATTGTATAATTTTACAGTTGTAACAATAAAAGAGACAAAAAAATAAAAAAAAGAGTCACCGGTGACTGACACCGTACAGTTTCCGTTCCGACAATATACAGGCTCGATAAAGAGGGGCTTGTCCAATCTGATTTATTGATGTTTCTAAGCACAATTCCAATACTTTGTCCGGGCCCCGAATAACTAGTTGTCTCTAATTTTTGGCAGTGTTACAGTAGTGTTGTAGTTCGTGCAATCGACACCATACAACCGTTGTATTTATGGGGCTTATCTGAAGCTACACTCTCACCAAAAATGAGACACAACTCCGTCAATCAGTTTCCGAGTTATGGACTGTTAAAAGGTGGATACATTTTTTTGGACCACTCCCTCTGTATTGGGTCGGCAACTGAGGAGTAATTGCGGAATTCACAAGGACAGGCGGAATACGTACCTATTTTTCAGTACCTGACAACATTTGATATCTTCAAGTCGGACTTTAAGCTACACTTTCACCGAAAATGAGACACAGCTCGGTCAATCAGTTTTCGAGTTATGGACTGTTAAACGGTGGATACATTTTTTTGGACCACTCTCTGTATATATATATATATATATATATATATATATATATATATATATATATATATATATATACAGTGGTAGACTGCATGTAAAATCAATATTGTATTTTATAACCCTATTGAATTCGGCTCGATTTTTACAAATTTACTGTTATTTTTTACGAATAAAAAATAAATGCGCCAAAAATATCACCTGGAAATGAGGATGGAACATTTACATTTGAAGAACTCGGGGCTGGAAGGAAAAAGGTGGGTGCGTTCAAAAACCCAACATTAGACCGACGCGGTTAAAAACAATTATAATGAATATATATGAATAATAATATATAATAATAGATATGTATGAAACCTTTCTCGGAAAAGCGGTGATACCACCGTAATCGGGATGCGAGTCTATTAATTTTACAAACTTACGGTTATTTAGAAAATAAAAATATATAATTTTGTGTGGAAGTGTGAACAAACATTTACATTTGTACAATTCGGGGCTGGAGTAAAAGGTGGGTGCGTTCAAAAACCCAACATTAGACCGACGCGGTTAAAAACAATTATAATGAATATGTATGTTTATATATATAATAGATATGTATGAAATTGAGATGTTGAGTGTCCTGTAATCGGGACTCGAGAGTCGTACGCATTTTTCCCAAGAAAATTATAATAATAATAATAATGTAGGAGCTGGGTGGGAAACCTTTTCTCGGAAAAGCGTCCAATATACCACCGTATATTGTATTCTATCCTATTGAATTCGGCTTAATTTTTACAAACTTACGGTTATTTACGGTTAGTAAAAAATATATATCAATATGGAAGTGAGAACAAACATTTACATTTGTACAATTCGGGGCTGGAGGAAAAATGTGGGTGCGTTCAAAAACTCGACATTAGACCGACGCGGTTAAAAACACTTATAATGAATATATATGTATATATATAATAGATATGTATGAAATTGAGATGTTGAGTGTCCTGTAATCGGGATGCGAGAGTCGTACGCATTTTTCCCAAGAAAATTATAATAACAATAATAATGTTGGAGCTGGGGAACCTTTTCCGACCGACTGAGCCAGAGAGACAGTATTCTATCCTATTGAATTCGGCTTAATTTACAAATTTACGGTATACTTGTCGCGAGCAGAAAATAACGAACGTTTACATTTGTATATATACATTTGTAGACTGTCCTACATTCTATGCCCGCTCGGGGCTTGGGGAAAAACGAGGTGCGTTCAAAAAAAAACGTAATGTTCAACCGACGCGGATTAAAAACAATTATAAATAATATGTGTATACAGATATAAATATGTGTATATAAATCGGTAATAAAATATTATATTTAAGTTTTCAACGTTGTAATTCGAATTGAAAACATTTTGCCGCCTGCCGTATACTACGGTGTTGTAGCCGCGTGTTTTTCGGCCGGGCGGTTTTTAAAAAAAATTTATTCCCCTCCTATAAATTAGAGGAAATTTTAGAGTGCGGCGTTTCGTACGGTCTCTAATCAGAGTCGGGAAATTGTCGAATGGACGGTGAAAAACCCCCCGAGATGTTGGTGAATCGGTGCTCGAGCGGGAGAAGGACTGCGTCCGTCGGGCAGCGCCCCCTGAAACTCCGAGCGCCGGGAGAGAGAGAGACTTTTTTTTTTTTTGTTCGTATCGAAAATTGCTAGAAAACAGAGGGTTTTATTGGAAAATTGTTATCGACGGCGCAATGTCCAAACCGGACGAGAGCATGGACACGGCGGATACCGGCGAAAATTCGGTAAGTCCGTACCCATTTACCGAGTCTAAATCGACTGGCTAACAACACCCCCCACCCCAATCTAAGGAGCCAGTCGCTTTTCGGCAGTTTTCACTTTATCCGCTTTCCGCGAACTTCCAACGGGTTTCCGCCGTTATCCGGGATGGGGGAGGGGAGGGGGAAAACTCACCCCATCGAAACACATCCCCTTTAATAATCCCGTTTTGAAACTCTGTCCGTTTTTAGGTTAGGTTTTGAACTCCCCCCCACCTCCTCCTTCCACCTCCCCCTTATAAATTTCCAGTGTTTACAAATTACAGATATTTAAACTGTATTTAATACACTCGTCGGGGCCCGTTTTAGGCCGAAAATGGGGGATATTTTGATATTTACAAGAAAAATATAACGAAATCGCCGTCAGACCGCGATATCGCGATCGTTAATGATACTACACCTCCGTAACGTATTCGGACGATTTCAGAACGAATTCAAATCAAGGCAACCGAGAGAAACTTGAAAAGGTTCGCCCGAGTCGGTTTTTCGTAGGCGCTGCCGCAACTCATACCGTAATACGGGCCGGATCGAACGCGAATGATATAAAAACCGGACGATAACGCCTTCTTCCTTCTACTTTATCTGATTTTACATGGCCGCGCAGTTATCATTCCGGGGAATTCCGCAAATCATCCAAAAGACGCCGCTTCGTAATTTCGCCAGTTATAAGAAATAATGAAATAATAATAATAATACAGTATGAATCGCTCGCCACGATTATGGTTTTTTCGATACCTAATGAAACAGATACGCCGACGCATTTATATAATATAAGTTGAACTTGTAGTGGATTTATTATCGAAAGGAATTCACCGACATATTTTCGCTCGTACATCTTCGCCGCTAGGAGAGATAATTCTTCGACACGCTATTAGTTTCTGAAAATCGGTATGGGAAATTACATCGACCGTCGAATTGTGCATTGTCAGGACCGTGAATCAGCTAAAACACCTGTGAAAAAGTGCGTTCGATTTCGCTTGCAAAGGTGTTAACGTTAATGGGCTCAAAAGGCTTGGCACGCCGAATATACGGTATACTGGTTCGCGAAATTCGGCGGAGGAGGCACCATGACCGTGAATAAAGGCGACATCGATTCAGATCGCCACATGCAATACTGGGATATTGCGGAGAAGCCCAGTATTGTGGAATTCACCTCACTTATATCGCACATCTATCAGATATTCTGATTATTATTCTTTCCTTTCTCCGAAATCACATTACGGAAGAATATATGGGCATGAATTACATACCGATCGAATTGTGTGCAGTAGGTATATAAAGCTAAAAACAACTTGTGAAAACAGACGGTATATATGGAAATGGCGCTCGAATACACTGAGAATTCTTCATGCTTAGAATTTTGAGATAACTGAAAATAGTATAACCCGCTTGAGATTTGCAATTTTTAAAAACGTTATTTTCTGTTTCACCTAATTCTGTAAAATAAAGCTCACGATGGCCACAGTCGCCAATTAAATAACCTGCTGTATAAATAATAACAGTCCGTAAATTCGATGTCTTTTTTTGTTCGATGATTTTTATTTTGAGAATTTTATTATCTCGTTATATAGATTATTTTATTAACTTTTTCAGAATGAGTCGTCCAGTGATACTCCACCCACGAAGGGTAAACCGGAGGATTTCGACAGGAAAATCGTAAGTATCGATCGTGAATTTAATCATTTTTTATGCCAAAATGAAAATAGTCATTCGCTTGTGCCTTTATTAACAATTGCGCGTCAACACGCCGAAATCATACCTCATTGCCGTATATAAATAAACCGTATATAAATTTTTCGTTTTTTGTTTCTCGCAGGCCTCCGACAGAAGCAAGAGGTTCGACTACCTGTTGAAACAGACGGAGATCTTTTCCCATTTCATGACGCACAACCAGAACAAGAGTCCGGCGAAGCCGAAGGCCGGCCGGCCGAGGAAGGACGCCAACAAGGGCGTCAGTCCGACTTCCGCAGGTACGGGAGCGACCACACCGACGCCCGGATCGACGGGAGATGCGGAGAGTAAGTATTCTTTCATCGTCCAATTTTCAAGAAGAGAAAGTCTCCTTCCGTCGACTCAGATATTTCCTTTCCGTCGGCAGCGGGTATATTTACCGTCGGTGGATTTTTCTGTAACAAAATTCTTTTTTTTGATCGACAAAATTCGAAATAGACAGTGATCCCGAAGTGAGTTGCACTCGCCCCTGAAAGAAAGTTTAAAAGTTTTGAGCATTAAAATATTTTTATAATTTTGCAGCCACCGCCATCGTATGACGGAGCAGGAGGAGGACGAAGAGCTGTTGGCCGAAAACAACGCTTCGTCGAAGACGATAGCGAGATTCGACTCATCGCCGTTCTACGTGAAGAACGGCGAGCTGAGAGACTACCAGGTGCGTGGGCTCAACTGGATGATATCGCTCTACGAGAACGGCATCAACGGAATATTGGCCGACGAAATGGGTCTCGGTAAAACACTGCAGACGATATCGCTACTCGGGTCAGTTCCAACACTTTGCTATAAACGATAATTTCGAGTTTATTAAATTAGCGAAGGTTTCTTTTTTGTCGTAATTATTGCGGGGTTTCGACGGAATCTTAAATATGACAGTTTTGTGGCCTCCGAACGGTCGGAATACCGTACGTATATTTCGCCATCTTCAGTAGCGCAGTGTCAGTCACTTTGGGTGTTTTTCGGGCATCCTCACTGCACTGTCACTGTCGCTTGTACTGTCATAATTTAAATATACAAACATATAAGATATAACGGCGAGATTCGACAAGCCCCTTTTCTAAACTGTATATATTGTTAGTTTAGATTATTGTAGTTCAGACTGATTGTTGCATTTTTTATTTGTGTTTCTTTCATTATTATTGTATTCGTGTGATCTGGTATCTGGTCAGTCGCTCCGGGATCTTTCGATTTATCGTTGTGATTCAAATAAAATGTTTTTATTAAAAAAAACGACTTTCTATACTCGACAAGCCTAACTTGTGCCGAAACCCGGGAAATCGGTAGTGCGAATTCCAGTCGTTCACAACGAAGAAGTCGGTGATTCAACCAGCGACGTCGGTAATTGAATACTGCAAGGAACAGGGAGAGATGGCTGTCGTATTCGGCCACGAGAATCGGAAACTTGTGGCCATTTGACGAGCTCACAGAATGGCCGGCGAAGGAGGATGGCCTTCGTAAAGAGATTGTCAGCGGAGTTGTGTGCACCCTTAGTCAGAGAGAAATTGGACTGAGGGTAAAACGACCGTGGACGAGACTGAAAAGAAAGACTATCGCAGGGAACACGGACGTCCATACGGCGCGAAAATGGAGCGGAGCCGGGCGAAGGGCGACGGCTTTCACCGTCCGAAGTTATGTATGGAGAGGTAGGGCCGGCCCTAAAAGAGAGATCGGGTCGCATTGAGGAGGCTGAAAAGCTGTTGAAATAGTGTTGATGGAGAGCCACGAAAAAATGCCGGAGAAGAGAAGCGGTGCTGGTAGGAAGGCAAGGCGTCAGCCAGTAGGAGTCTCGAGGCCAGCACTGAACCCTAACCGCCGGTTCGGGAACCTTTGAACCGCAGGCTGCGGGTCCAGTCGTCTTGACGAGGAGGGTGCCCCTATACGACGAGGTCACGATTTCGCCGGCCGACCTCGTACCCTGAACGGAGAGACTGCTCCACCATGAAGCGGTCGAAAGCGTGAAAACCTGTCTTAGCGAGGAGGACTCCAGCGTGGAGAGGAAACCGCAGAGACGGACCGGGCGAGGATCGCAATGGCCATCCTCCATCCGGAGGGCGTTCAAGGCCGGCATTGCCGCCCGTGATATATATATTAAGGGCTGGGGATTGTGGGCCCTCATGGATACAGGGTCCGGATTCCATGTTGATCTCACCTGCGTCGTGCAGGAAGCTCCGGGGGACCACATCGATGGTTGTACGGTTAGGACCGTGGCCGGTGTAGACTCTTTAAAGGGGGAGACTAAAGTAACACTGAAGAAATTAACGGGTAAATTGGTAGAGAACTGACTTACGGATCCCGTTCGGGTTGAAGAATGCCCCGACGACCTTTCAGCGGCCGATGGACGAATTCCACGATATCGTGGTTTTCAGTAAGACGATGAAAGACCACCTCGGGAAGTAGTTTGAGAGGATACGGGAATTCGGGTTGAAGGTCGCGGCCGACAGGATCAAAGTAACGGACGGGATTAATAAGGCCTCGGGAGTGAGTCCCAACGAGGACAAGATCAGAGAGCGATAAGGGAAATGCCGGAATGTTAGAGGTCCAGACATTCCTGGGTATTGTGGGATATTTACGGGCGATTTATCCGGTCGTTCGCAGGCATAACGGAACGTAAAGGAAGCCGCCTTCCGCTCTGGCCCCGCGTTGAAATTCCCCAACTTCCAGAAGAAGTCCAGTGACGCCGGCCGAGAAGCTGTAGGCGCTGTACTGCCTCAGGACGGAGATGTACCGAGTAGAGGAAGCCAATGAACTTTCTTCTTAGGGTCGCACGGGAATCGAACAGTTTACGCTGCTTCGGGAGATGGACCGCGATCCGCTCTGGTAGGCTGGAGAGACTGTGAAGAGACGACATCTGCGCCCCGATCACGAGGGTTCTGGAGACCGAATCCAGGTCCTCCGCCAGCAGAGTGACCGCACTGTAGCCGATAATCGACGCTAAGCGGCATCAACTGATCCTGGAGTAGTACTCAAGGAGTTGGGTATAATGGACGACATAATGAAACGTTGAACCACCAGGACAGAGCGTACCGAGCGTACGTACCGACTCGAGGGATATTGGGACGGAGGCCGATTACGGGGAAAAGAAATGGCCGGTACGACATGGATAACAGACCGTAGGGGTTGAAAGAAACCCCTATAAAGAATTATCGCCCGGTTTGGGAACAAACGAAGAAATACGTCCAGGAAACCCCCGGAAGCCCCATCGACACAACCGAGTTACAAGACTCCGGACCGTATCGTTCCGGGAAAAGGGAAAAATCGACGCGTAAGGAATAAAACCGCGGGCTTCGTCTCGGGGATACGCTGAAACGATCGGGAATCGGCCGGCGGAGTCCCGCCGGGATGATCGAGCGGTTAAACGGGATTGAATTTATTGAAATTAGACAGAAATTTGAAAGGGACGGCCGCGATGGCCTATAGGGTCCTTTTGCGACGCTGTCGGACCTGGAGTCGAACGAGGAAAAGATAGGAAGGACAGACAAACGTAATAATGAAACAGAGGGAAACCTGTTGGATGGAGGAAATGGGCACGGGCAATGTGGTTTTCCGTAAGAATGCCGGGAATGCGGTATTTTTGAACCGGTATCGGGTCCTAACGATGTGTCAAAGAGAAACCTTCAGGAGTTGAGGAGGCCGGCGAAGAATGAGGCGTCTAATAAGGGGAAGAGTTCGCTTTAACTGATCACCGGGATTGTAAATAATTTTGTAAAAGGAATTTTTTGAATCCGGGACGGAGGAGTCCCGATAGTAGACAACCGAGATTGGACAATCCACATTTCTAAACTGTATATATATACTGTTAGCCGGATCTGAATTAAGAGTTCAGACTGTTGTATTTTTGATATTCGAATCAGTCGCCAGTTGTGTCTCTTCCATTATTATTGTATTCCCGATCCGGTCAGTTGTACTCGGGATCTTTCGATTTATGGGTTGATTCAAATGAAATCTTTTAAAAGAACGACTTTCTATTCTCAACAAGCCTAACTATATATATATATATATATATATATATATATATATATATAATACTTAACCCTTGGAGAGATCAACAAAGCTATCGGAACGGGAAAGTGTCTGGTATAGATTATTCCGACCGAACGGTTTACCTAACGCCGCAGCAATTAGAAAATGAATCGATCGGTACAGAAAGCTTTTGGCGTTCGATCACTTCTGGCGATTTCTGGTTGTTAACGCTTCGACGGTCTACAAAATCGCGACAACAGAGAAGACTGTAAATATTATAAGATTTGGGGAATTGTCAGCTGTAAAATTATTCTGACTGAAAATATAACGAATCCTCGCCTTCGTCGGAGTCGGCCTAATATCGCTGTTCGGAAAAATGATTAAAGTAATCGAATGGGCCGATCAGATACATGGCTTTGTGTAAAATGTTTTACATTCTACATCATTTTCTTAAACCGTTTTTTCGATACTTTTATTACCTTTTCAAACGCGTACGAATATCCTTCGCAAGTAGTCAAATAAGCAATACGGGTGACGCTGCCCGATCAGATAACTTCACTGTCACCCGAATACGGTCGACGTGTCAGACTGCAATAAATTAAAGTGTAGTTGCGCGTTGAAAATTTAAAGACGTATAATTTTTTTTTTCTTTTTTCAGTTATATGAAACACTACCGTAACATTCCAGGGCCGCACATGGTCATCGTGCCCAAATCGACGTTGGCCAATTGGATGAACGAATTCAAAAAATGGTGTCCCACCTTGAGAGCCGTCTGCCTTATCGGCGATCAAGAAACGAGAGTGAGTTTCCGTTTTCGTTTTTTCTCCCTTCCCCTTTTATATATAATTTTCAATTTTAATATCACCGTTTTGTTGTCTGCGAGGGGTTGGAAGGAATACTGTAGGTTCGTGGTGTGTTTCTGTCTCCTCTCTCTCTCTCGCTGCCGGTTTGGTCGCCATCTTCAGTAGCATGTTTTTTGGGCATCCTCACTGCACTGCCCACTGTCACTTTCACATGTACTGTCAGTACTAACAGTGACTGACAACACAGGGCGCTACTGAAGATGGCTAAACCGCTCTAGCAAAACCGAACCGCAGCGAGAGGAGACAGAAACATCACGAACCTACATATAATTCTGTTCCCTACCGGAATCACGCTAAAATATGTAAAAGTTTTGTACGAGGATAATTTAAAGTATTTGAATACACGTTTTTCGGCCCGCGAGTGGTCGGAATACCGTATATTTCGCGTGTTTCTGTCTCGCCATCTTCAGTAGCGGTGTGTCAGTCACTTTGGATGTTTTTTTTGTTTTTGGGGCATCCTCACTGCACTGTCGCCGCCGTTTGTACTGTCATAATTTAAAGATACAAACATATAATTGCAAGGCATGAGAGAGTCGATATTTTCCGTCCGATATTCTTCTAGTTTGTAGTCCGAATATACAGCGTTCTGTATATACGTATTTCTGGTCCATATTTCAGAACGCTTTCATCAGGGACACTCTGATGCCGGGCGAATGGGACGTCTGCGTGACATCGTACGAGATGGTGATCAGGGAGAAGAGCGTTTTCAAGAAGTTCAACTGGAGGTACATGGTGATCGACGAGGCGCACAGGATCAAGAACGAAAAGTCGAAACTCTCCGAAATCGTCAGGGAGTTCAAGACGACCAACCGTCTCCTCTTGACGGGAACGCCGTTGCAGAACAACCTGCACGAATTGTGGTCGCTTCTCAATTTTCTCCTCCCCGACGTCTTCAACTCGTCCGACGTAAATATCCTTCTTCGCCGAACGGCTCGTTGAACTTTGCCGACGCCGGTTTTATTTACGGTTTACGGCGGAAGGGGGCGGCGAAAAAGTTCCGCAGTAATTCGGGGAACGCCTCTAATACCGAACGCCGGGGGATTTGTAAATAATTTTGTAAAGAGGAATTTTTCCGAATCCGGGGCGGAGGAGTCCCCGATAGTAGACAACCGAGATTGGACAATCCCCATTTCTAAACTGTATATATATACTGTTAGCCGGGATCTCAATTAGAGTTGAGACTGTTGTATTTTTTATATTCGAATCAGTCGTCAGTTGTGTCTCTTCCATTATTATTGTATTACTGCGATCCGGTATACAATCAGTTGCTCCGGGATCTTTCGATTTATCGTTGTGATTCAAATGAAATCTTTTTAAAAAGAACAACTTTCTATTCGCAACAAGCCTAACTTTATATTTATATATATATATATAATACTTAACCCTTTGCGCTCAAAGTTTTTTTTTCATTCGTATTACCAGCAACTCGTACCGGACATATTATATCATTTGTCTCATTTATTATGGAACCGATCGATGTATCCGTAGAGTATAATCGAAAAAAATCTAACGGTTCTTTTATATCGTCGGAAATTTGTTGTCGGGCACAATTCGAGGTGAAATATCGAGAAATCCGTAGGAGACGGAATTATTATCCACTTCAGGAAACGTCAGTCGATTCCGCTCTGTCTCTTCTACATTTTCTCCTCTATCACTTTCGGATCGCTCGATATCACTTTCAATTCTCGCTTTCAATTATCACTTTCAATACGGATCGTCGTATAACGGGAAATATATCACTGTCGTTAGAATCAATGGGCGCCTCCCCATCGACCGCTACACAATATCGATATATTCGATACATCGCGATTCGCGATACTGGCGATATGTATGTTACGTTGAATAACGCAGGCTGTACGTTAGGCGGTTATTCTTATTTTAAAAAAAAGAATGGGGGAGGGGCTAAAGGGATTGAAAACTGGATGTAGAAGGCGGAACTCCCCACCCCATTAATTAAAAATATTTTTCATTTAATAATAGCACTTAAACTAATATTTATAGTCGGTAGTTCGAATCCATCCGCTAAACGATTCTATCGGGTCGACGCACTAAGTAATTATGAATTAACCGACAAGTGGCGCCGCATATTTCTAGGTACGCCAACATCTTCGCACAGATAAGATTCTTCGACACGCCACTATTCGGGCCTTTCCAAACGTTCGGTATCGAAATTACATCGACCGGTCGAATTGAAACGAAATGAGCGCTTCACATTTCGCTAAAGGTGTTAAAGCCTCGCTGGCTCGTAAAAGTCGACGCACGAAGCCTTAAAAGAGAACGGCGGTGTCGGTACCGCGTTCGCGAAATTCGGTCGGGGATTTTTCGTTAAAAGACGAGGAACACTCCAGTGGAGGTCGACGATGACCAAATAAAGGCGATTATCGATTCAGATCGCCACAGTTCGACACCGGGACATTGCAGAGAAGCCGAATGCATCTTATTTGTGCATTCGAAACCGTCTACGGCTTATCCGTGCAAAGATCTGTTGACGTACCTAAAAATATGTACAACGCCACTTGTTTGTGAATTACGCAATTAATCGAATAATTTATGCAAATATGGCGTTTCTAAATTGTAATTATAGTGTTCGGTGAGAACAAGTCGAATGGAGTCGTAGATTATATATTGAAATAATTCTGTCGTTTTTTTAGGACTTCGACGCTTGGTTCAACACGAACAATTTCCTCGGTGACAATTCGCTGATCGAAAGATTGCACGCCGTAAGTAAATTATAAATATAAATTCAATTTCTCTAGACGATATTTCTGTGTTTTGTTATTCTTTTTTTTTTTTTCTAAGTATTGAAATTGATTTCGCGAATGAATCTCCGGCCCCTTTCAGGTACTCAGACCATTCCTTTGAGAAGATTGAAGGCTGAAGTGGAAAAGAAATTGAAACCCAAAAAGGAGCTGAAAATATATGTTGGATTGAGTAAAATGCAGAGAGAATGGTAAGATTTCGCCGGTTTTTTTTTCTCTGAAAATCACTATTTTCACTTCTAGCCCTGATTTTTCAACACAATCGAGTCAATATTGACAGAGAAAAATGGTCGTAAAGTTCCGTATAATTTTTTAACGGATGAAAATTGTGATAATTTCATATCTATATTATTGTCAGTTTCCCGCACTATCTCAATAACTAATTCCTCGGTGAAAAATAATTTGTGAAAAATCTATCTGTTCTTCTATGCGTGTCTTTCACCGGATATAAACGGTATTCTTCCGGGGGATTTCTTCGGATTCCGTGCACACCGTCCATTCCGAAGGTACAGCCACTTCGGCTTCCGGATTCGCTATCGATTATTCGGATTTTTCCTCTTCTCACTCGTCTAACGTCATCGTCATCTTCATTCCCTTACCGGCGAGAGCCGTCTACGTAGCGATGTAATTTCGTTCATTACCGCCGAGAAATCGAACTCGTCTTCGCTAGAAGTAATCTCTTCGTCGTATTCCATACTTATCGGCCTATCGGTAACTTTGAAAGAAATGATGCGATCGACAAGAAGGTCGATTTCGAACCGATGTCGAAAAGCCGGAGTTCCATCGCTAGTATTTTTGAGATAAGACATTTTATCGGATAAGCGGTGCTAAGACGTCCTTTATTTCGGATAACGCACCCTTATAGCTGTTTGGAGACCGCGTAATACGATCTACAAAAGGCCGAGTAGACCTTTCGAGCGATATTCCTCTTAGGTCGAACACAAATAAACATATCGATTCCAGCTCAGATTTTCCGACACAGTCACGCCGTACAATCGCGATATTAACGCGAGAAAAGTTCAGAATTTCGGCACTTTTTCGGACGGACAAATAATCGTTCTTTCTGTTTATAAATCGGCGATCAGGTACACGAAAGTGCTGATGAAGGACATCGACATAGTGAACGGCGCCGGTCGTATCGAGAAGATGAGGCTTCAGAACATCCTGATGCAGTTGAGGAAGTGCAGCAACCATCCGTACCTGTTCGACGGCGCCGAACCGGGACCGCCGTACACTACCGACGAACATCTCGTAAGCCGATATTTTAATAAGCTTTCATTCAGTCTAGAATAACTGTTTTCTGGTCTAAAAAAAAATCGTATGAGCTTGTGGTAATGGTGCAGTTCCATAAATAAATTTTATTTTAACGTTCCTAATCGCAATGTTATTTAATATTTATTTACTGTTATCGTTTCGATTTAAGATTGTCTCTTAACTACACTGTGTGTTGTAAAGCGACATTGAAAAAAAGTCGTAAAATTTGTACAAAACGACTGATAACTCAATTGATTCGGCCGGCAGGTTTACAATTGCGGCAAAATGGTGATATTGGACAAGCTGTTGCCGAAACTGCAGGAGCAGGGTTCTCGAGTTTTAATTTTCAGCCAGATGACAAGAATGATCGACATACTCGAAGATTACTGCTATTGGAGGGGCTACAACGTGAGTGCGATTATAAGACAATAAGTTTTATATATATATCTGTCTCCTCGACACGTTACCGTCGACGGTAATTTTATTATAACCGCCCGACGTACGGGGTGACGTGTCTCGGAGGCGTCGCCCGAACTGTCTCCAGTGCAGTATATTATTAAACGTTTAGCGTTTTAAATATTATTTTACGGACGCATCAAATTCCGTTTCATTTCTATATCCAGGAGTTAATTAGGCTTCCAGTAAGATCAAGGGATTTTCGCCCTTTCCTTCGAACATTTCCGAACTCCGGCGATCTTGTAGAGACTTCGTTATTCCGTTAATTAATCGTCGGCGTCTTTGCAGTACTGCCGGTTGGACGGCAACACGCCGCACGAGGACAGACAGAGACAGATCAACGAGTACAACGAGGAGGGAAGCAAAAAGTTCATTTTTATGCTTTCGACGAGAGCCGGCGGCCTCGGAATCAACCTGGCGACGGCCGACGTCGTCATCATATACGATTCCGACTGGAACCCCCAGATGGATTTACAGGCGATGGTAAGATCTGGTTTTTTTTTTGGTTTTTTTTCGATTCGGAAAACATCCCGACCCGTCGCCAACAGTTTACACAATACCGTAGGATTCATTGTACTTTTAGCAAAATAATTACGGTCTCACATTATTTTTCATTCACATAAAATGGTCCATCGTAATTATGTTCGCGTCTAACTTATCGTATTTACATTAAACTGCGTTAACTAAGAAGATAAATAATCGAATATCAAATTTAAATATATTTATTCTAACATCCGTCTGCGTCAATTATGAAAACCTGACATTTACCGTGGATGCCCATAATCCTCAATCGGCAATTAGCATTGATGGTAATTGTCGTTAAAATTATGTTTATACATTTTTTTTTTTCCGCAGGATCGAGCTCATCGAATCGGTCAGAAGAAACAGGTCAGAGTGTTCCGGTTGATAACCGAAAATACGGTCGAAGAGAAAATTGTAGAGAGGGCCGAAATCAAACTCAGACTCGATAAACTTGTAATTCAACAAGGTAAACATTTTTTCTTTTTTTTTTTTTTTGCAATTTTGTACGATGTCAGATTCAAGAATTGTCGATAACTCGATTGAAAATTTTACGTTCTCCTTTTCGAATTGCACTTTTCGGAAGGCGTAAAACTAATAACGAACCGGCACCACACAAAATTATAAATAAAAAATATGCGATACTGCTTGCAACTATTGTATTATTATATCGGGTATCAAAAAAATTTGAATAAATTTTATAAATATTCGGAACGATCGATAATATTCAATTTTGTTTTCAGGCCGGCTCGTCGATAACAAAAACGCTCTGAACAAAGACGAAATGTTGAACATGATCCGTCACGGAGCGAATCACGTTTTCGCCAGCAAAGATTCCGAAATCACCGACGAAAACATCGACACAATTCTCGAAAAGGGAGAGGCCAAGGTAGGGTAGTCGTTAACAAAGAAAAATGCCAAATCCGGCTCGTAAACTGGCAGGAAATTACATAGAAGAGCGTACCAGGAAAACAAATTTGTTTGTATTTTCACTTGGCGTAAAACGAACCAGTGTGCCGAGCCTACAAAATACGAAATTGACGGCGCAATAAAGACATTACAATAGAGAAATTGTAAAAGCGACAAACCTAAAGAATTGAGACATGAAAAAAAGAAAAGAACAATTTGTAACAAGGCATCGAGCTTCATTGCACTGTATATGAAAAAAGAGAAAAGAATTGGTTCAGAATATGTATTGTATGGTCTGCAAAAGATTGGAATACTAAGTAAGTTTTCTCGATCTTCCGATTCTCCTCTCACCGATTCGGCCTTTCGGTTATTCCAGTTTCGGTCGGAAACTCGTTCGAATGGCGAGAGGAGACCAGAAGACCGAGAAAGCTATGGTAAGACAAAAATATTTCCAATATCCGGTTCTGCCGATCCGAATAGCCGTAGAAGAATTTTATATTTAACGCTTTCGCGGCGGTTGCGCTTTAAGCAGCCGATGCAAGATCGAAAAAGAATTTCGCACGTGCTCCGAATTTTTATTAGCGCGTCTCGATTTTGTCGCTTCATTGTTGTCACGAAAGTGCGGCATTTTTAATAGAGATTTATATCCGTCTTTTGTAATTATTCGTTAAAAACTTTCCGTTCGTAATAACCGTGTCGGTCGACCGATATTTTTTAACTCTCGACATTAACATCGACGGAGCAAAAATCGATACATTTCTGACAGTGTCGTATTCTTCCGCGCCATCAATCGTCACTGCTTACCGCGTACAGTTTTCGTGGTATAATAAGCGTGTCGCTCTCTCTCTCTCTCTGACGATATGTTCGATCGTATTTTCGGAAAAGTCGAAAGATTTCTAATATCGACGATTTATCGTCAATATTCGCTTTAATTCCCGGTAGATTTTTTAATCGAAATCGAAAACTTTCGGAACCGAACTTCGTGCTCTCCATAGAAATTGAGCGCGCAGGCGCGAAACGTTTAATACGTGAATTCTGTATAAAATGCTTTAACGTCGATAACGTTGTTTTCAGACTGAGGAAATGAACAAGAAACTGGAAACGCTCGGACTCGAAGGTAACATGAGAGATTTCACGATGGAAGCTCCGACCGAATCCGTATACCAGTTCGAAGGGGAAGACTACAGGTACGGATCTTCTTAACGAGCGCGGCAGATATTACGATATTTCGAATTGATATTTGGACTATTAGAATAGTTACTTTGTGTCGCGCGTCCGACCATTAACCGCTTTCTGGCGACGGAGCCGCATATCGACGCAGTGGTATTTCTTTCGTCCTACCGTTCGCTCCAAGATCCGAATCGCTCGTTAACCGATCACCGATCTGTCGATAACGCATAAAGTGTCGCCATTGCCTCACTGCTACGTAGGCACGGAATGATGACGGTCAGCGCGGTGTTCCGAGAGCCGATAGGTTTTCGTTAGCATTAGTTTCTGTTCGTTAACCGAATATTGTTCGTTAACGAACTTTTTTTATTTCATCTCGGAATAAATAGTTTCATTTATGTATGCGGTGTTTCGTGTGTTCAGTAACGCGTCTACTACGCGAATTACTCGCGCGAAATAACGGTTCGGTAAAAATACAGTCTCATCGCAATAAGTTTCAATGCAGCCGTAAAACTAATCAAAAAATTGTCAAAATTGTTTTCGTTCGAGTTGCAACCCGAGACAGATAAAGTTTTACGATTTTGTAAAATGTTTCCGTGATCCGAGGCCCGAATGTATTAATCGTAATTTACATAGAAGAAAAATAGATTAATTTGATATACCTGTTTTGTGGTCTGCAGAGGTTGAGAATACTGTAGGATCGTTATGTTTCTGTCTCTCTAGCGCTTTGGTCTTTTCCTAGACTGCGGTCTTGCGGCCGCCATCTTCAGTAGCGCCTGTGTTAGTAGGCACTGTTAGCACTGTAAAATACAGATGTGGTCACTGCAGCCCCAAAACATCCAGTACTAACAGTGACTACAGTAACACAGGGCGCTACTGAAGATGGGGTGCAGTCGACAAACCGCAGTCTAGCGAAAAGACCAAACCAGCAGCAGAGAGAGGAGACAGAAACATAACGAACCTACAAAAAATAGATTCAGATTATGGACCGGTTTGAGTCCAGGAACAATTAAGTCCACAATGAATCTATTTCGCTGTGCTCAATTTTTTTTTTTTGCACGCTTAACCTGTTTTATTTTATTTTTATTTTTTTAAGGGAAAACAAAAGTGTTGGGCATCGGCAATTGGATCGAATCACCAAGAGAGAGCGGAAAGCGAACTACGCCTGGCCGACGCCTATTTCAGGGAAGTCTCCGGTGTCGGAACCGAAAGCCAAGGTAATAAACGAGTGGACGGAGTTTAATATCACTGTTTTGTGGTCTGGCGAGGGGTTGGAATATCGGTAGATTTCTGATTTTTCCTGCCTCCTGTCTCGCTTGCGCTTCCGTCTTCGCTAGACCGGTTTCGCCGTCATTGCCTTCAGTAGCGCTGTGTGTCAGTCACTTAAGCCGATTAACGAAATCTCCCGAATCCAAATTAAGACAAACAACGATATATATATATATATATATATATATATATATATATATATATATGTACCCATGACAAAGTGACTAATCACAGCTACTGAAGATGGCGAGCGTCAAGACCAGACCAGCGAGACAGAAGACAGAAAACACACCAAATCTTCGGTAGTTGACCCCTACTCTATTTTAAAATAAAGTAAAAGACAAGGAGAAAATTGAATCGATCCGTATTTGTATTCTGTTAAGAGCGACAGTACAAATTAGCTCGGCTGTAAGCGGGTATTAATTCGGTTTACGGCTTTATTAAAAACAATTTATCGACCGGATATTGAAGAAACAATAAAGTGAGCGCCTGTAACCCACAATCAACCGAATCCTGAAACTTCTTCGAAAGCTTATGTTCAGATGAAATATTTTTCTTCTAAATAAAATACGTACGTACGTAATATATTTACTGGATACTGGATAACGACGTATGTTTGTGTACATTACTGTACGGCTTCGCTATCAGGCAAAACAAGCGATAAAGAGTTATTGGGTCGACACTACTAAGTAATTGAGGAATTCACCGACAAGTGGCGCTTGTACATTTTTTTTAGGTACGCCAACATCTTTGCACAGATAAGCCCCAGATACATTCGCTTCTCCCGCAATGTCCCAGTGTTGAACTATGGCGATCGAATCACAATAATGGTCTTTATTCGGTCATCGTCGACCTCCTCCAGACCGGACGCCCTCCCGGCGCCTCGCCTTTTAACGAAAAATCCTCCGACCGAATTTCGCGAAACCGCAGTACCGCGACACGGGCGCTCTTTCCATGCTTTAATCGCCGACATTAACGGGCGCATACAACTTTTAACGAAAGCCGCAAGCAGGCGAAAATAGAAAAGCGAAATGCGACGGAACGCAGACGATTCGACCGGTCGATGTAATTTCGATACCGAATGTTTCGGTAATAATAACGATTCGTAGAATCTTATCCGTGCAATGACGTACTTAAAAATATGTGCAACGCCGCTCGTCCGTGAATTCCGCAATTACTTAGTTGTCGACCCGATATATATTTTTTTATTGCTACTAAATAATAATCGCCCGTAATAATTGAATTAAAAAACGAAACTAGGAAGAGCGTATAGTGCGTTTTGTGTTTTTAAATTGCGGTTTATTTTTCGCAACAAGTTTTTTCGGCGTTGCGGCTTTTTGTTGGTCGAGAGTTCGCGTTTTTTCGAAATTGGTCCGATCGAAGCCGATATAAATAATACTCCCGAGTCGGGTGTTTGGGCATTCCAAAAATACACACGGACTGAGGTAGCGGTAACATTTGGTAAGGGAAAAAAAAAAAATTGTCGCCAGTCTTACCAACCGAATAGTTGGATCGGCGCCAATTCTATTTACCATCCCGTTACCTACCGTTCGTTCTATTCGATTTCGAACTAATAAATAGGACGCAATCGTTTTCAAAAAAAAAATCATCGCTTCGCTCGATACGTTTATAAAAATAGAAAGAAAAAAAATAATAGCGCTCCTCCGGCGTTGAGTTGCGTTCAGTTTTTCAATTGTTGCGCAATTTTAAAATAAATTTTCGTCGTAATATTTTTTTTTTTGATGCACAAGCAGTTGTGGCAACTGGTGCCAAGAATTCCGGCACACTTTGGCAATCGTATTGCAAACAGAGTCTATTTTGACAATGGGTGGTTTAGGTTAGGCGTCTATCTCTCTTTCTCTCTCTCTCTATAGCTGCTATATTTACATTTTCTCCTCCCGCTTTATTACAGTTTATTTTGTTTAGCAATTTTTTTTTTTATCGCTCGTCAATTTCTGAGTTTTTTCCCCGTTGAAAATTTTCGGTCGCGCACAGTCCATCCGACGATAACGGTTGTCGGTACCGGCACATTAGTCGAGGCGCCGGATTCACGGATCTAATTCATTGTCGTAACGCCGATAAAAACTGTTTTCGGAGTTGTTTCCGCGTAAAATTCTGTAAATTCCGATCTCGAATCATGTACAGCCGACCGCACGCCGTTATTGAATGGTCGCCGTATCGCGAATCAAACGCCGGTTCTGCACGAAAAGCTACGGTACCGCCTATAACGGGACAAATGGACAGCCGCATGCTTCGCGGCGCAAAATTTGGCACGATATATCTTCTCGGCACGTTTTCAACGTACAATGCGTATGTTTCATCTCGTCAATGAAAGTACGCCCGTCGTTCGATTCTCTAATCGATGTCAGCTCGAGTTATATCGCTCTTTATAACTGTATACGGCGCACGATTAAAAAAAAAACCAAAAAAATAGTTTTAACTGTTTTCCGAACAAAATTATATCGTCCAGCCAATTTCCAATTTTTTCTCCCCTGTCGAATCGCTCGAGTTTAAATTTTTGTACGCCACATTATTATGTTTATCTCCGACGGAAGAAATTGAATAGAATTTCGAATTTTATACAAATTGTTCTCAATTCGTTCCGCTTTAGCTATTCGAAACGCGCGGCGCACATTTTATAACGAAACGAAGATAAAACAAATATATATAACCGAGTGACAAATTTGATGCCATTTTAAACGGTAATATTTTTATTTCCTTTTTTCCCATCTGTTTGTCTCGGAACGAAAATGAGTATAAAATTTTGAATTTTATATACGAGCGATTCTTAATCGGTTCGGATTCGCAATACTAATCGGCTCTCTTCTTAAGACGGGAATCGATCCTCGAAATGTTATAATTTAAACGCGCACAGTTATACTGTAAAATAGAGTTTTTTTTCCTTTTTTAATAAAACGTTTCCTTATCGATAATCTCTGTTGCAGGCTCCTAGACCTCCGAAACAGCCGATAGTTCAGGACTTCCAGTTTTTCCCGCCGCGCCTCTTCGAACTTCTCGACCAGGAGATATACTATTATCGCAAGACGGTGGGATACAAGGTATAAACGGTTTTTTCGACATTCAAGTTATAACGTTATAGTTTTTTTTTTTTCGATACTCTCGAACACCGAGGAGGACAAAGCCACCACGACCCAGACACTTTTTATGTCGCTCGGAAACACACTTTTTTTTTTTTTTTCAATTGTTTACGGCCGCCGGTTGAAATCGATTGTAACTCGTATATATTTTCGGAAGTGAAAATTATATCACATTTGACCACAGTTTACGGCTATAACCGTCGTTAGCTCGTCGTTGTCATGTGTCGCACTGACGATGTTCTCTATTTGTCGGTTGAAATGTGCCCACATATCGGCAAATATCGGACGGCTATAGCCGCCGTTTACGGCGACGGGTTAAAGAAAAAGAATTTATTTGAGAACGACAAGAAAAAATGTCACAACTATGGAAACTGTAACTTTAGTATCCAACGCGATTAGACTGAATCTACGTACGGAATCACATTATATACTCTATAATACAAAGGGCTTTGTCGAATCTTCTACGTTTATGTTATTGTATCTTAATACTCCGGGGGGACTTCTCCGTCGATCCGTGACTTATATATGCTCAACAATATTGTAACGTTATTTGTGAACAACAATGAAAGCGAGAAAAGTTAAGCTAATGATAATAATAATAATATAACCACGTCGTCGTTCGCCTACATATCGGCAAATATCGGACGGCTATAGCCGTCATTTACGGCGACAGGTTAATAACTGATAATTGTAATAACTTGTTGATCCGGTATCAAATTGATCGAGTAATATTTTGGAAAAAATATTTTAGGCCTACAATAACAAATTTTTTTTTCTCTACCGTATCTTCAATCTCTAATAGTTGAATATTCATTCAACTGAAGAAGACTAAAAATTAATTTCTTAACTTCTTGTATATTGTACATTTCATAATGTGGCGATATTTCGATACAATCTTTATTTCGATACTATTACATTAATACAAACCGACCGACGCCGGTTGTCTCGGTCTATTATATACGAATAATTTAGGATTTAGGCGAGGAGCAAAAAATAGTTGGAAATTGGAAATTTCTGTTCCGCAGGTTCCGAAAAATCCGGAACTCGGTTCCGACGCGTCGAGGCTTCAGAAAGAGGAGCAGAGGAAAATAGACGAGGCCGAACCGTTGACCGAAGAGGAACAGACCGAAAAGGAGAAATTGTTGACACAGGTCGGTTTATTTTTTTCTCTTTTCGTTATTCTATAAACCCGCCCCGCTGACGTTAACAGACAGTGGCGATAAAAAATAATTTATCGTCAATCCTATTAACCCTTTGCGGTCGAAGTTTTTTTTTTTTTGCTTTCATTCATATTACCAGCAACTCGTACCGACATAATTATTCATTTCACTCTGTTTTTTCCGTAGGGTATAATCGAAAAAATCTAACGGTTCGATTTATATCGTCAGAATTTGTGGTCCGCAATTCCAAACCAGAGGAATATTATCCACTTCCAAACATCCATCTACATTTTCTCCCGTGATCACTTTCGATCGCCGATATCACTTTCATTTCTCGCTGTATTTTATCGTCAGATAACGGAAATATATCGCTATCATAGAATCGGATTTCTTAGCTCGGTTCGATATTGTCCACGCGATGTTATCGCGACGGCTAAGATATTTACACATATGTTCTATAAACTTCAATTCTAATCTCATCGCTACTACCTGGTCGATATCGCTATAATTTTCACAAATTTTTCTTTTATTCGCCGTATCGGGGATATAAATATGAATTTGAAATATAAAAACAACGGATAAACTCGAATCCGAAACACTCTACTGCCGATTATTTGCATCCGAGTACGGAATGTCGCTCAAACATCGGATTGTCCGCCGTTATCGAGAGCATAATAATCCGCGCGAGCCGCCACCCTAATTTGTCGCCGAAAACGAAATATCCTATATAAATAGTTTTTACGATTTGTTTTTGTCCTGAAACGCGTTAAAAACTGAAAATTATTCGCATCGTCTCCACTGTAGCGGAGCCCTCATCGAGTTTGAAGACAAATTTTAAACGGCTCCGTTCCGGATTAAACGGTTAATATAACGCCGGTTCTACTGAACATTTCGTCGGATTCTTCCGCTTCGTCATTCCATAAATTATAAATCGGAGCCGCCTCTCGGGTCGAAGAGTTCGGCGGTTCAAATCCGCCCGGGTACGCGGATTTATTCACGAATTTGCGTACGAATTGCGCTTTTATATCGAATATTTTGTAGAGACGTCGGTCAACGTGTTGAGTCCGATATATATTATATACTTGGAGGTTGACTATAGAATTTGGCGAGAAAAATTTAAAAAAATTAATTTTTTTCCCGATCCTGTTTCAGGGTTTCACGAATTGGACCAAACGGGATTTCAACCAGTTTATAAAGGCCAACGAGAAGTACGGCCGCGACGATATAGACAACATATCGAAAGAAGTTGAAGGTAATTTTTGTGCGAAAACGAAACAACAAAAGTTCGGAGTCAGAGTTGAGTAACGGGGGGGCGACGGAGTTGTCGTCCGATTTTTTTCGCCGACAAGAGGTTTTCGTCGTTATTTAAAAACGAGTCTACAAATTGGTCCTTTATCGTTAACCAATCTTTTTGCCGGTGGCGCTAAATCCTCGATTAACGACCGATTACCTAATAAAAAAAAAAAAAAAATAACGGTATCGTTTGCGTTCATCCATATACCGCTTTAGTCTCTATTTTGAAATTGTGTCGTAGGGAAGACGCCCGAAGAAGTGAGGGCCTATTCGGAAGTGTTCTGGGAGCGATGCAACGAACTGCAGGACATCGACAGGATAATGGGCCAAATAGACAGGGGCGAGGCCAAAATACAGAGGAGAGCGAGCATCAAGAAGGCGTTGGACACGAAGGTTTAGAAACTATTCAGTTTTATACAGATGTTTCGTCGCGTTTTACGATTTCGGCCGCATTTATCGGGTTGTCCTGAAAGAATAATGTTTCTGTCCTCTCTCGCTGCGGTTTGGTCTTTCGCCAGATCTGCGGTTCGTCGGCCCCACTCGCCATCTTCAGTAGCGCCGCTTGTGTTACTGTGTCACCGTTAGTACTGACAGTACGGTGAAAGTGACAGGGGCAGTGAGGATGCCCCACTAAAAACATCCAAAGTGCTAATAACAGTGACTAGACACAGGCGCTACTGAAGATGGCGAGCGTCGAAACCCCCCAGTTCAGCAAAAGACCGCAGTGAGAGAGACAGAAACATCACGAACCTACAAAAAGTAAAGCGTTAAATGCCTACAATGCGCTTTGTTCGCTACCGTATTCTAAGGCGTATAAAACCGAAAAAAAAAACGTATCGTTCCGATATATTCACACCTGCCCTAATACCACCTATCGAAAATCGGCACCGACTTTCCGGCCGGAGACAAACCAATATAATCGTGTATCCCGGTTAAAAAGTGGTATTTAAAAAAAGTTCGAAATAATAAAATCGCAACCGAGTATTCTATTGTCCGGTTTTTTTAAAAACCTTTTTTTTAAAACGTTTATAGATGAGCAGGTACAGGGCTGCGTTCCACCAGCTGAGAATAGCGTACGGCACGAACAAGGGCAAGAACTACACCGAGGAGGAGGATAGGTTCCTCGTCTGCATGCTGCACAAGTTGGGCTTCGACAAGGAGAACGTCTACGAGGAATTGAGGGCGATGGTCAGGTAAGACCGATTACATTATACAACTCTGGCACCGAGGAGCCCTTATTAGGCGACGAAAAAGGAAATCTAATTGGGACAGGTACAGCGAGAATTCGGACGTCTTTATACGGCGACTTTTGTATAGTGTTTTTAAATTGAAATTAAAAATAGGAGGTCGTTGTGACCCGCGGGGAGGTGGGTGCAGGGTGAGGGGATAAGTTTACTTTCCGGTCGATTGGTAAACTTTATTTAATCATAAGACCGGATGCTACGATTGATAAAGTACTAGAAGATTTATCATCGTTGGCTAGGCCCAAATGGGCACTGCCCTCTCCGCTCGCCCTCCGGCTAGTCCTCCTCCGGCCCCCTCTGGCTGCCGGGTTGAGTCCTCCTGCTGGACCTCCGCTGCCGGTTGAGTCCTCCTGCCGGACCTCCGCTGCCGGTTGAGTCCTCCTGCTGGACCTCCGCTGCCGGTTGAGTCCTCCTGCTGGTCCTCCGCTGCCTGTGGTCCTCCCACTCGCCCTCCGGCAGCCTGAGGTCCTCGGCTGTCTGGCGAGTCTTCCAGATCCTTCTGAGCCTGGCTGTCTCCCGTTGATCCCGCGACTCCTCCCCAGCCCCGCAGCCCATGCTCTCCTCCTTCCCCTCCACCGCTTCTCGGCCCCTACATTATAATGCCCGGTCACTGCCCTCCCCCACCCCGGGGCGCTGGAACTGCTGAGGGCATCCGCGACGCTGCCCCTCCCTCCATCGGGTTGGCCCGGTTCCGATCTGCGCGAAGCTTATGAGCTCAGGGATTTCAGTCCCAATAGCGAGTGTACAGTATGTCGGTCATTGACATTACATAAAACCCATTACTATTACCTACTATACACCAAACAAAACACTAAAATTATATTTAACCCGGTCCACCGGGTTACATCGTTATCTTTATTTTAACCGAAAGTGAGCGACAGTGCTTATTTAGGCGCAACGGGTTTACTGTTCGGAACAGTTTTTCTGTTGGAAATTCTGGATGGAAACGGTAAGCGCAATTAAAACAATTTGTTTGTTATACACGGTTTAGGTGTTCGCCCCAGTTCCGCTTCGACTGGTTCATCAAGTCGAGGACGGCGATGGAGCTGCAGCGGCGGTGCAACACGCTGATAACGCTGATCGAGAGGGAGAACCAGGAGCTGGAGGAGAGGGAGAGGCGGAGAAGAGGAAGGGGAGGGCGCGGCGTGGGGAGCGGGGCGCTGGAGCGGGAGCCGGAGGCGGCGGAGGAGGAGGCTCGGTCGTGGCGGCAACACGCCGGGCGGGCGGCGAAGAGGAAGAGCGACGCTCTCGGCGCCCAGAGCGGCAGCTACGGTGGGCCGCCCGGCGGCGGCCAGGCAGCCAACGGCTCCGCCGTCCACGCCACCGCCCAACCGCTCTACAGTCGCTGTAACGCCGGACCGCAGCCCTCGGGCAAAAAGAAGAAGAAGTAACAACAACACCCAGCACATACCGGTAGGCCCATTTCATTTGTCTCTCCTGAAAAATATATCCAAGCCCCCAACCAGCTCCTCTTCAACCAGCCGTTCGGCCATATTTCGATTCAGCCATTTTGTTTCGATCCTCATTTTCCTTGGATTCAAGCCAATTTGATTCGGTCGGCCATATTGTTTCGAGTCGGCCATTTTGTTTCGATCCCTGCCATTTTCCTTGGATTCGGCCATTTTGATTCAGTCGGCCATTTTCTGATTGTTTCGATCCGCCATTTTTCCTTGGATTCGGCCAATTTGATGGATATTGTTCGAGTCGGCCATTTTGTTTCGATCCCGCCATTTTTCCACTGGATTCTTGGATTTGCCATGATTCAGTCAGCCATATTGTTTCGATCCCGCCATTTTACTTGAGATTCGGTCAGCTTATTTTGTTTCGATCCGCCATTTCCTTGGATTCGGCCATTTTGATCCATTTTTTTTGGTCGGCCATGTTGATTTGATCCGCCAGTTTTTTGCGATTCATTTTGCGATTTTGATTTCGGCCATGTTGTTTCGATTCTGCTTTTTTGGCCATTTGGATGGATTTGGATTCGGCCATTTGCCGTTTTTTGCCATTCGCATTTTTTGGATTTTGCTATTCGGTTTGTTGTTTCAGGTCGGCCAGCTTTTTGTTTTCATTTTCTTGGATTTGGCCATTTTGTTTAGAGTCGGTCATATTTTTGTTTCGGTCGGCTATTTTGTTTCGCTGCGGCCATTTGTTTCCTCAGCCATTTTGTTTCACTCCGGCCATTTTGTTTCCTCCGCCATTCTGTTTGTGCCCCACTCGGCCATTTGTTTCACTCGGCCATTTTGTTTCACTCGGCCATTCTGTTTCACTCCGCCATTTTGTTTCACTCCGCCATTCTGTTTCACTCGGCCATTTTGTTTCACTCGGCCATTTTGTTTCACTCGGCCATTCTGTTTCACTCGGCCATTTTGTTTCACTCGGCCATTCTGTTTCACTCGGCCATTTTGTTTCCCTCCGGCCATTCTGTTTCTTATCCCGCCATTTTGGAGACAGAAAGAGCTCTCTTTATTATTTCAGTAATGAACTTTTCCCTATTATTAAATCTAGTCCGTTCATATTGTAAGTTGGCAATATTTCAAATATTAATCTATACGACCCGTAGAAAGGACTGTCATCCAATATATATGTGTGAAGTTTTGTCGAAATTTGTGATCGGAAAATTGGTTCGCGTCGCAACTTCTGAATTAATTGTGCAAACAACTTAGACCGACTACTGATTAATCGATCGGAGGAGCTCCACCGTCTTTATTAAAGTAATCGGATAGTGTATATATTTAGCGAAGTAAGGATATTAATGAATTATATTCGGGAGGCCGGTACGTTAATTTGCGACCAGTTTATGAATTCTACCGAAAATTAAAATAAAAAAAAAATACGGTCCGTTAGAGTTAAGCCCTAATGTCTACGCATTCGTTATTTCAATTTTTCACTAATGTGTTTTTCTGTTTTTCAGACTGTGTTGGCGTTGTCGCGATTTGTCGATTATTATTATTATCAGAAGAGAGAAAAGAGAAGGCCAGCCGATCTATTGTATATACATACATACGTATGTATATATATCCCACGACTATATGTGATGCCCAGTTATTTATATATATATATATATATACATATATATATATACGGCGTGCTGTGTGGTGAAATTCGTATACAGTTTCAGTATATTCAGCAGGATTATAAAAATACCGAGCGTTTTAAACAGTTTTTTTTTTTTGGATGTATGAAAACGCACTTTACCTCCTTCGCGTAGATTATAAATGTTGTACATAATCGTGTATTTTATTTTATTTTATTTTTTTGTATCTGTGTCACATCTCATCCGTGAACTTCGCCGTTGGGACTTTTTTTCCCCGGCGAAGAGAGTAAAAGGAGAAGAAGTTAACGTATTTATCAGTCGGCTGGTGTTTATTTAAAAAATGAAAAATTGAGAAAAGCGAAAGAGAAAAAAAAATAGAACATTTGTACTTTTTAATTATTAATTAATATTATTATTATTAATATATATTTTTCATTTCCTCTTTTTTTTTTTCTATAACCACCAATAGAGTTTTTTGTCGTTGGACGCCCCCCGCGTGTAATGACCGTCGGGTAACCGAAAGTAATCGATATTTCGCTAAAAAATAAATTTTAATTATTAATCTACTGTATAATATTCACGGATATTAACGACAACGCTCCGGCCGCCCACTTTTTTTGGCAAAAATGTTTTTACGATTCCTCCTCGAAACCGAAATACTTGTCCTTAATCGGATTGTCAATAAATAACGTAAATAGTCTCCGATTCGGCGGAATCGTCGGACAAATATTATATATAGTGATATTTTTGTGTCCGAAATATCCCGTTTAATGGGAAAATATTCGCGGTAACCGAAAGTGATCGGAGTTTCGATTTTGGAATTCGTTCTATTTCTCGCTGAAAACTCCTCGTCGAGACCGAAACGTATCTTATCGAATTGTCAATAAATAACGTTTGATCCGTTTCTCTACGATTCGGTGGAATCGGACAAATATATATATATATATATATATATAAACTTATAGTGATATTTTTGTGTCCGAAACACCCCGTTTAATGAGAAAATTTAAACTTGTAAATTTAAAAAAACAACCAGAAACAAAGGTAATTTATAATGTAAAAATACAATTTAGAATAAAAATAATATTTAGAATAAAAACCAACTCGAAAGTATTTTAATTTCGTATTTGAAGCATTTGGACCACAGCCTGCCAAATCGCACGGCTACAATCTGAAATTTGTGTAACTTTATATTTAAAAAAAAAAACTTATATATTTAAGTCCGATAAGGCGCGTGTAAAAATAATATTTAGAATAAAAAACTTGAGAATAAATCTCGAAAATTCTGAACCGACTTGGTCGTATTTTTAAATATATATATATATATATATATATATATATATATATATATATATATATATATATTTCGGATGGGAAGAAAAATATTCTCTCTCCTATCAAGCGCATAAACAACGGTGCTGGAAAACTTATTATTTATATTGGCGAGCGGCATTATTCCATTTAATCGAATCTGAATATTTTAAAACGAAAAAGGGTTTTTATTTTTCTGTCGTGGTGCAATCGATACAAGTGTATATATATTCGGTACGATTTCCGGAACGTCGTCTGATATCTCTTCCGCGGAACCGCA
>JACDQD010000080.1:0-35000 GCA_019843655.1 Lethocerus indicus | reverse complement strand
TACGGCCCCGGAATATGGGATCAGTTGGGGGGAGGGAAAATTTTGAAAAAAAGAAATTTTCAATTTTCAACCCGCCGTTTCATTCAGGGGCAAGTGTAACTCACTTTGCTACACTTGTGGCTGGAATATGGGACCGATCGGGGAAAATTTTCGAAAAATTAAAATTTTCAATTTTCGACCCGCCGTTTCAGGGGCAAGTGTAGCTCACTTTGGTACACTTGTGGGTGGAATATGGGACCGATCGGGGAAAATTTTCGAAAAATTAAAATTTTCAATTTTCGACCCGCCGTTTCAGGGGCAAGTGTAACTCACTTTGGTACACTTGTGGGTGGAATATGGGACCGATCGGGGAAAATTTTCGAAAAATTAAATTTTCAATTTTCGACCCGCCGTTTCAGGGTCAAGTGTAACAACTCACTTTGGTACACTTGTGGGTGGAATATGGGACCGATCCAGGGAAAATTTTCGAAAAACTTAAATTTTCAATTTTCAACCCGCCGTTTCATTCAGGGGCAAGTGTAGCTCACTTTGGTACACTTGTGGGTGGAATATGGGACCGATCCGGGGAAAATTTTCGAAAAAATTTTCAATTTTCGACCCGCCGTTTCAGGGGCAAGTGTAGCTCACTTTGGTACACTTGTGGGTGGAATATGGGACCGATCGGGGAAAATTTTCGAAAAATTTAAATTTTCAATTTTCGACCCGCCGTTTCAGGGGCAAGTGTAACTCACTTTGGTACACTTGTGGGTGGAATATGGGACCGATCGGGGAAAATTTTCGAAAAATTTAAATTTTCAATTTTCAACCCGCCGTTTCAGGGGCAAGTGTAACAACTCACTTTGGTACACTTGTGGGTGGAATATGGGACCGATCTGGGAAAATTTTCGAAAAACTTAAATTTTCAATTTTCAACCCGCCGTTTCAGGGGCAAGTGTAACTCACTTTGGTACACTTGTGGGTGGAATATGGGACCGATCGGGAAAATTTTCGAAAATTTAAATTTTCAATTTTCGACCCGCCGTTTCATTCAGGGGCAAGTGTAACTCACTTTGGTACACTTGTGGGTGGAATATGGGACCGATCGGGGAAAATTTTCGAAAAATTAAATTTTCAATTTTCGACCCGCCGTTTCAGGGGCAAGTGTAACTCACTTTGGTACACTTGTGGCTGGAATATGGGATCAGTTGGGGGAGGGAAAATTTTTGAAAAATGAAATTTTCAATTTCTGAACCTCTTTCCCTTATAACTTGTAATAAATAGAGTAAAAAAAAAAAAAAAAATGAGTTATATTAGAGAAATCATTCTAAAGATAGTTTGTTCCCTTACAACTTATTTACCAACAATTTCCCTTATATTGTTCTATCGCAATTGTTTCAACAGAGATTACTGGTATATATATATATATATATATATATATATATATATATATCGGGTAATAACGAAGTAACAGTTTTTTGGTTTTCAAATTTTATTCCGTTCTTAATATCTACACAAAAATATATATATATACATACGTAATATTTAGGCGAATGCGTTCCAGTTGGTCCCGTCTTCGGGATGGAGGAATTAGTGACGAGCAGTACGATATCGACTATCCACCAGATTCGGCGCCGCCGACCGTCAACAGTTTACCGACAGCGGTGCCCGTCTGGCGAGGCAGAAAGCGGTCCATGCCGAAAACCGAGCAGTATACTGTACATCAGCGTCGTCACGAAATAGTGGCCGCCGTACCTGACAAAAAAACACCGGCGGAGATGAATCCCTTACGGTCCGAAGAAACGGGTTAGGGGGGACGTTTTCGAACAAATCCACTTATCGGATACGCGCTGATAAGTTTTCGATACCTTCGTTCGGTATCGACCGGTCAAACCGTGTATTCGGCAATTATTCGGTGTTCGTCGACCGAACACAACTCGAACGTAACCGACTACAATTTTACCGTTATATTCTAAAACAGGCCGACTTTAAGTGGTAATCGGCACGTGTTTTTTTTTTTCGTTACGGTTGTTCAGGTCACCGGCTCTGATCTGTCGACAAATGACGGCTCACATGTGCGTTTCACGGGAGGTCACCCGTCGCGTGTCAAAGGTCGCCGACCGGCCGACCTCTACCGTCGTCTGCCCCAAAAGGTAGACGACAGCGAAATGTGCTACTGCACAATACTTAGAGTAGACCGGCACTGTAGTGCGGTATTCAATTTGTACGGTCGTTCTGTATATATATATATATATATATATATACATTGAAGTCACAGAGGTCACCACGGACCAAAGTTCACCAGGCGGGTGACCTTTGACTCTGATCTGTCGACAGATTACGGCTCACAGATGGGCGTCTCTACAGCGGGAGGTCACGGGTCGGATGTCGCGTGTCAAAGGTCGCCGACCGGCCGACCTCTACCGTCGTCTGCCCCAAAAGGTAGACGACAGCGAAATGTGCTGCTACTGCACAATACTTAGAGTAGACCGAGCACTGTAGTGCGAATTGTATTCAATTTTACGGTTCGTATATGTATATATATATATATATATATATATATATATATATATATATATATATTGGAAGTGTGTTTTTCGTTCTTACTTAATACACGGGAATCCGTCCTTGTAGAACGTCCTCGGTCCGTAGCACTTTCGATCAGTGGAAGGGACGGCACTGGACCTTCGCCCTTCGGCGTCTTCGTGCGGTTGCCGCCAAACTATAAAGAAACAGAGGTACAGAGGGTTATTTCGTTTTTATTTTTTTTTTTTAAATTTAATCTCTTCGCATCGTTCGAAGCGGGAAAGGGAGTTTCCCCACCACCCCCGTTTCCGATGTAATGACCTAAGAGGAATATCGCTCGAAAGGTATAATCGGCCTTTGTAGATCGTATTACACGGTCTCCAAAGCGGCCATCGAGTGCGTTATCCGATAGAGGAGGACGTCTTATCCGATAAAATGTCTTATCTGAAAAATACCGGCGGCGAATTCCGGCATTTTATGTAGAAATTACCCCCAACCCCGAACATTCTTTAAATAAATATTTATATAATTATATATGCGTGTACATAGTTGTACTATAATGGGAAATATTTACAGTGTGTTTTTTCGATTCGTTTAAATTTAAATAAATGTGTTTCGGTTCGATAATTGTTTAAATCGGGAGCCATTTTATGTAGAAATTGCCCCCCGAACATTCTTTAAATAAATATTTATATAATTATATATGCTGTACATACTTGTAATATAATGGGAAATATTTACAGTGTGTTTTTCGATTCGTTTAAATTTAAATAAATGTGTTTCGGTTCGATAATCGTTTAAGCGGAGCCATTTTATGTAGAAATTCCCGAACATTCTTTAAATAAATATTTATATAATTGTATATGCATGTATATATATATATATATATATATATATATATATTAACGAGCGATACTCGCGGTCTGACGATGATTTTCATTACGTTATTATTTTTTCTTGTATTAAAAATATATCCCCCCATTTTCCGGCCTAAACGGGCCCCGAGTGTATTAAATACAATTTTAAATATCTGTAATTTGTAAACACTGGAAATTTAGAAGGCGGTGGGGATGGAGGAGGGGTGGAGGGGGGGAGTTCGAAAACCTAACCTAAAAACCGGACAGAGTTTCGAAAACGGGATTATTAAAGGGGATGCGTTTCGAAAGGGGTTGTTTCGCCCCCTCCCCCGCCCCGTTTTCGATATAACGGTTAAAACTAATCGTTTTTAAATATACCTTTACGCAGCCGTAACCCGCTTCTTCTTTCGCCGTCTTATTACCCTTGTGATCGACCGGCTCTTCGCAGTCCAGAAAAGCCATCGGCCTGTAAAAAAGGGACAAAACAGACAGATATATATAGTGAGAGAGACTTGAGAATATTATAAAGGCCAGTAAAAACCAGTTTGAATACTCACAGAAAGGAACATTTGACCAGTGGGCCGTGAGGCAGATAGGGCTGGTCGGCCGACGGCGAGGAACTCTTGTTGTTGTTGTTGTTGTTGTTGTTGTTGTTGCCGTTGCCATTTCCGTCGGCGAAAACGACTGAAACGGCGAACAGTAGAAACACTGGGCGACAATTTATAAACGGTGAGTTCATTTACAACCTCCCTCAGACTGCGAACGAAAACAACAGTCGGTGACGTCACACCCGTCAGCTGACGGCAGACCAAGCTGACCGACAGAACCCGGAGAATATATATATATATATATATATATATATATATATATATATATATATATATATTGATGATGATAAATTACGTTAAAAAAAAAAATAGGAGACTATTAATGTACATACCGGATTATTTTATTCATATAAAATATGTATAGGTGTACACAAAAAGTGAAAATTGAGTTCTCAATAAATAATAAAGTAATTTTATACGGACCGTATTTATTTTGTAATGTATTTTGTAAAAAGATAAACAATATTATATAACAAAAATAAAACATAACTCCCGGTAAGCGGCGGGCGGCGAAAATTATGTTGTAAATATATTTGCGATATAATTTTGTACAATACTACGTTATAATAACAGAAATATTTATATATTTGTATATTGTGAATGTGTAAAAAATTTCGTTATTGTAACTGGCGCGAATATTTTTTTTTTTTTTTTATTTAAAAAGGTCGGTGGCGAAAAATTTCGAAATACCGTCTGAAAACAGTCGTCGTTTGAGACAAGCGGAAATAACAAAAATTACTGTTTCAAACTGCAATTGGAACGAAATAATTACTGTTGAGAACAACGATCGAGGAGAAAACTGATCCTGCGTCTCGCTGCGAAGTTATTTCGTGAGTCTTAGAACATTTTTTATTTTATATAAAACGCTGTCGACCTCCAAGCGATAGGGAAAAAAAGTCGTCGTCCGCGAACGATAAAATAATTTTTTTTTAATTCTCTCGTTAAAATTTACTGAGGTTTGTATTCGATCGATATATCGTGTGTATATCGATATATCGATATATACGGGGTGAATCGATGACGTCGTCAACCAGCGTCAGCCATATTTGTTTTCGCATCGCCTATACCTTTATTGAGGCGTCCGACAAGTTATTTTTTTTTTCAGTAAAGGGAAAGAAAGTAATTATGAAGCGAAAAGAAATATATAAAAAAATAATAACAATACAACTAAAAAAAAAAAAATAATCCGCCTAATTACAAAGGAATGTAATACATCGTATATATCGATATATCGAATACACCCGATAACATCGACCGGGTTCAACCGACCGAAACAAGCGTTGCGACGTCACACCCGTCAGCTGACGGGACACCGAAGCGGAGAAAATATACAAAATTATATTTATAATCGTTTATTCTAAATATTACGTTAAAAAAAATTTTGAGACTATTAATGTATTAAAATAGATTACGTTGTTTATATAAAATATTCTCCCTTTAACATTTTAAGATATTGAATATTGCGTGTATGTATATATATATATATATATATATATATATATATATATATATATATACAGTTTCCAGCAACTGTCGGTCCAAAATGTACAAATCTTTCGGACGGCTTATACAGGTCAGCCGGGTGACCTTTGACACGTGAGGTGCGACCCGTGACCTGCCGTGAAACGTCCTGTGTGGAGGCGTCCCGTGAGCCTTAATTTGTCGAGGAATCAGAGCCGAAAGGGCACCGCCGGTGACCTTTGGCCCGTGTGACCTCTGTGACCTCGAATATATATATATATATATATATATATATATATATATATATATATATATATATATATATCGATGATAATGATAAAAAATGCATTGAATTAAAATAAGCTGAATATTATTGTGGTGTACAGTTTCTGTGTCTATCGATTTTCCCGTCCGTCCAGTCGTCAACGTTTTTCCTCAGTTTCGCTGTTGGGAAACGATGGCCGAAGAAAAGGATTTTCCGTCGTGAAAATGTTTTGCTCTACTCGTAGAATGACGTCACAACCGTCAGCTGACGGCGACGCCGAAACGGAGAAAATATACAAAATTATTTTTAATCGTTTATTCTAAATATTACTTTAAAAAAAATTCAGACTATTAATGTATGAAAATAGATTATTTTATTTATAATAAAATATTCTCTCTTTACAATTTTTACAAAACCCGAATATCGCCAGTGTATATACATTTATATTTAGACAACAATTGAAAAAAAAACCGACGCTATCCTATATAAAGTATTATTATATATATTATTAGCGCATTATATCCGAAATAACGCCTATAAATATTGTATATATACTAATAAATTTATCTGGTATTATTATATAGTATATTTGTATCGAGCCGTCGCCCGATGTGATCGTCAACCTAACCTAACCTAACCTGTGACGTTAACCCGAGTTTGTTTTGACTGGGAAAACTTAATATTATCGTCGTGTACAGTTTCTCGGTCTATCGATTTTGCCGTCTTAAAATTTCTTTGGGGCGGGGGCAAAAAAACGATGCCCGAAGAAAAGGACTCGATCATGAAATTGTTGCTCTCTTCGTCGAATTCGATTCCAGTGAGTTGACTCGTTTTTATATAGTTTTTTCCAGTTTTTTTTTTAGCGTTATCGGGCCCCGTCCCGTCCTATCTCCTTCTTAATTAGATACGGCCGAATATTAGATGATTTTTCGCCTCGTTCCCAAGCCACAACAGGTTGACTGCCGTCACCCATATTCGGGTGACGGTGAAGTTCCCTCTCCGGTCGGGCCGCGTCACCCGTATCTGGGTGACACGCTTATTCGACTACGAGGTAACCTAGGCTGTCGAATATCGATTGATATAAACTGTATACGAAAATGGTTTCGGACGGTAAGTCGTTGTTCTCTTCAAATTCTTTCCCGTCACCGACATCTGCGTCCGACGCTTCGTCCGGAATCATTTTTCCGGACCGCCGATATTATCGCCGACACCGACGAAGACGAGGTTTTTAATTGTCAGTCGACCCCTAATAATTTTACAGCTAGCAATTCCGTAAATCTCCGTAACTGTCGGAGCGTTTACGACGGAAATTTTCGCGTAACTAATCGAACGCCGAGCTTTCGGTACCGCGCTCGATTCATTTTCTAATCGCGGCGGCGGCGTTACGAAACCGTTTAGCGGTTTCAGCGTGGCGCAGTCAGCTCGGAGAAATTGCACGAATGCTACAATTTTTTTTTTTTTGGTACTCGGTACCCGTTTCTTAGTTTGCAACGAAGAATATCTTTCGGCGGGAATTTTTTGCTATTCCCAGAATACCGCTGAGCGCAGCGAGATGCGCTTGGCGCGGAGGAGATTTTTCACTGTAAATGCGCCCGACAGTCTCAACGTGTTCAGCGGTCAACCGACTGTCGACTAAACCGGTTAATAATTTGATCCGTTGACGAAACGATACAGCTTTAACAACTCTTAAGCGTTTTCTCCCGTCCCCTACGCACCGTTGTAGAGTCGTCCGAGACTATAGTGAAGGCGTTTAACGCCAAAATTCGACTGCTTTCGGCTGAACGGCCGAACTGTTAAAACCGACTCTGTCCCGAGGTTGTTGTGCTGCGATCGACCGAGCTTTACCGCCGATCGCACTCTCCCCCGTTAGCCGTAGGCAGAGCGAACTTTGTTTTCCGCAAACTCTGCGAAACCGGCGCAAGAGATTTCGCCGTCGTCACTTCGCAATGTTTTCCGTCGCGGCGTCGACCGCAAAGCGGGAATTATCTTTTCGAACTTATTTATTTCCGACAGATATACGTTTGGACAATTTACAAAGGCACGTTTATGTAACATGTCGAGTATTGAACAAAATTTCTAAAAGCGTAAAATGTACAAAGTCTATATTCGGCGTCTGCTTTTTCGCGTTAGATTATTTAGAATCTTTAGGCCGTTTTTTGCATGGTCAGTGAAATTAACGGGCAATTAAGTTGAATTTAAACGGGAAAAGATTATTAAAATTGTTACGTAAGTAGCTGGATATAAGCGAGCTATAAAAATTAATATTACATTTAATATTTTCTAACGGAAACATATCACTCGACAAAATGAATTTCGTATCGATAAATTGTATTTATATTTTTTTTTTGTCTTATAATCAATTTTTTCTAATTTAACGTGACACGTGGGCTACAGCGTTTAGTTTTTATCTATAGCCCGGCTATATTCGTTTCAGTTTATAAGAATACTTATTTTACTTTTTTAGACTGTTCTAAATACACAAACACGTAAAATCTATTCCAATTGATTTCATATAATCGGAAAAAAAAATCTTGTTTTACGGTGAATTTTTTATCGAATGAATGATTTATTGTTGTTTGCTTTTTAGAACAAAATGGAGCCGTGGAAGAAGGACGGCGGCAGGTTCGGCCACCAGAGGGATTCGGAATTTTCGCCCACATCGAAACTGAGCAGTTATCTTCAGCGTCTCTCCGGCCAGATCGTGAGTAGAAATTCAGATTTCGACATAGAGCGCAATATGTCTTTCGTTGTTGTCGTCGAATCGATGTGTCGTCACCATGTTCAATCACTCAGGCGTTTTTACAAAATCCGTGTCGGATCGTGCCATGAAGCGCGGTGGCGCTTCCTTCAATCATCCGCGAAAAATGCACTTTTTACATCTTAATGCGTTAAAAGAGAGAGAGACCAGCTAATTGTGCGGGTCGTTTGAAAGAAAATTTCTAATTACGAGAGGAAACTCTCTGACAGACAGATACATTCGGAAGCGAGCGCGTTGCGAATCGACGATTGTGACCGAAAAAACCCGCCTAATTTGGTCAAAATAAAAAGCACAACCCGTCGGACGCCTTAATAAAGGTATGCGATGTGAAAAAAAAACTGATTAATTTGGTCAAAATAAAAAGTATATACCCGTCGGACGCCTTAATGAAGGTATGATGTGAAAAAAAAAACCGCTTAATTTGGTCAAAATAAAAAATTCAACCCGTCGGATACCTTAATAATGGTATAGATGTGAAAAAAAACCGCCTAATTTGGTCAAAATAATAAGCATAACCGTCGGATACCTTAATAATGGTACGTGATTTGAAAAAAAAACCGCCTATAAAAAAAAAAAAACTAATTTGGTCAAAATAAAAAGCATAACCCGTCGGATACCTTAATAATGGTATGCGATTTGAAAAAAAAACCGCCTAATTTGGTCAAAATAAAAAGCATAACCCGTCGGATACCTTAATAATGGTACGCTATTTGAAAAAAAAAACCGCCTAATTTGGTCAAAATGAAAAGCATAACCCGTCGGATACCTTAATAATGGTATGGATGTGAAAAAAAACCGCATAATTTGGTCAAAATAAAAAGCATAACCCGTCGGATACCTTAATAATGGTATGCGATTTGAAAACAAAAAAAACCGCCTAATTTGGTCAAAATAAAAAGCACAACCCGTCGGACGCCTTAATAAAGGTTGTGAAAACAATACTGGCTGAACAAGTTGACGCGACATCGATTCGTCCGTATATATATCGATATATCGAATATATCCGATAACCTCCTATTAAGTTAGTAAACCTAGTAAGCTAGTAAATTTGAAGCTTGTCTCTGTTGTAGGACGGCAGCGTGAACGCCGTAGACCTCGACCACAACTATTCGCGGCCGTGGAATTGGAGGCCGGAAAATTCCTATACGAAACCCGTACGGACGCTATTCATTTCCCGGATTCCGAACGCCGTCGCACGGTCAGCACACTTTGAGCATACTTATTATTCAGCGAAGCCGAATGTATCTTCTTATAAGCGCGCATTTCGAAACCGTCTACGGCTCGATCTGCGCGTATTGGTTGTAATTCCGCAATTACGACCCAATATTATGAGAGAATCATAAATCGGACACCGATCACCGCCGCTCCGTCTTGCGACTGCATCGTCGTCGCATCCGGAAAAATAAATGTCGGTCCGTCGATTAAATTAAAAATCCGCAATTTACAATTGAAATCGAATAGTTTCGTTAATTTTTGAATTCGTACATGCGACGTACGCTGTTTCTTGCGAACGGCTCTTGTGCTTCTCTGTAATCTTGTAGCGAGGCTGACAAAACTGTAAAAATCGTAATTAATTAATTCGGAATACCTACCGTTGGATTCTGTCTCCCGCGCCAGACCGGTTTCGGACGATTCGCTCCGTCTTCGGTCGTGGCGCGAGTCATTTTTCGTGGCACGGTCGACGCTTCTCGTACTTTAAAACGAGAATCGTAGAATTACGAGAAACTTTTCTGAGCGCAACATTTCATAAAAAAGCTTTTCTCGTATCTTCGGGTCCATCTAGAGAAGAGTTTTCTTATATATATGTATATATATAGATATATATGCTAAAAGTGCGGAATGAAATGCGTAGTAATTTTTTTTGGAGAACGATGATATTTTAATTATTATGTAACGAGTAATTTTCACCGACGAAAATATTTTTTATTCCCGCTCATTACAAGAATCTTTTGTCGCACAAATTCCACGAATTCCTTTTTTTTTTTTACGTATAGCGCAAATTAAGTCGGATCGTTTAATTCCGTTTACGGCCGTTATTTTTTAACAGAACCGCAACAAACGTTCTTCGGGAATTCGAAAACTGCTCGGCGTAGCGATTCGTTTCTATCGAAAATTGTAGTGAAGAGCGAAGTTGAAAAAAATTTATCGAAATATGGTAAAAAACCACGAATAGCATTGTCATCGGGGGGGTGACTCGTAGTAACTTCATCATCATCGTCACTTACGAGGGATGATGATATCACTTCTTCACGCTATCACTTTGAAAGTCATTACTATACTCTACTCTTCATTATCACTTCTCATAGTCACTTTCGGACGAATGAAAACTTGACACGGTCTATTTCGTAATGATCAGTGAAAACAGTTTCAAATTCCTATAACAACAACGAAACTGCGATTGATAGGAATTCAACTGGTCTCAATAGATGCGAAAATTAAACTACCCGACTCCGCATCCCGGTATATAAAATAAGCACTCAAACGGTTAAGATGAACTCTTTATCTCGAGGTATGTACTAATTATGTGTTTGTGGGCAGGGCCAGCGGCGAGAGTATCGAGCCGGAGGGTGAGGGCGGCAAGTCGCCGGTTCCTCCGTACGACAGCGACAAGGCGAGGATACTGTTGGACCAGACGGAGCGCCACCTCAAGTCGGTCAGGTCGGAGCAGCCCGACCCCGACTGGCAATCAACAATCGATAAGTAAGTGGCGCGCGACGGCTTTCGTACTCCGCACAGAGAGAACGACAAATGGTGCCGCTCTTCAGATTCAAACCGAATTCGGCGTTTGACCGAACGGAGGTTATATTCAGTATATATTAGATGTAGTAATACGCCCCAGACCCCGACTCAAAAGAATCGACTTGAACAGAAAATTTGTACTCTTAAGGCCGTCACTAGAACGGACATCGAAATTGACCCTTAAGCGACAAACTGACAAAGCGATACTGAAACCGACGGAATTGAGCTATCGGGTTCCACCACCGGGAGACATCCGACATCGCTCGCATCCAGAGATTCCGATCGAAAGTCCTTCGCACCATCCTTAATGCTCCCCCCCGGGGGGTATGTTTCTAACCGGACAATCCACAATGACCTCTCAACATACCCCCGGACAGTGGACGAAGTCGCAAAATCCCGGTTCCTGAAGTTCCACTCCCTCCGCCCCTTTCTCCTCATCCCCAATCCACTCCCTGTTCACTCCCTCTCCTCTCTCAACCATCCATTATCCCGGCTTAAACGCCCCACTGGCCCAGAGAGATCTTCTTAGCCCGTAGAAAATTGTTTTACCGAGCCGTAAATTATTTCATCCGTTGTGAAAAGTGCCGTCCGTCATCGCGGACTCGTGGTCTCTTCTGTCGAGCCATTCGAGTCGGAAACACACACTCAACACTTGTACATATAATTATGTAATAATTGATTGTACAAATAAAGAAAAAAAAAAAAAGATGTAATAAGGCAATGTAAATATTGCTAGTTTAACCCGTCGCCGTAAATGACGGCTATAGCCGTCCGATATTTGCCGATATGTAGGCGAACGACGGCTATAGGCGTCGTGCACATTTCAATCGATAAATAAAGAACAGCGTCAGTGCGACACATGACACGATGAGCGCGAGTTTTTTTTTGCAAAAACTGTGGTCAAGTCTTTCGTGGACACGACTTGCGTCCAGGGGCCGGCCTTATCTCCTCCGTACGATACGCCCCGTTTCCCGCTCATCCGTTTTCACGATCTTTGGCCCCGTCGTCGCCGTACGTGGACGTCCCCGCATACCGCGGATCAAAGTCCGTCGAAAATCTCTTCGCGGAGGCCATCCGCCATTCTGTGACCTCCTTGGGGTGCTCCCTGGAGTTTCCGATTCCCGTGGCCGAATACCGGGGGGCTGACCTAATCACCGACTTCTCGGTCTTGTATATTCGTGTTATCCGAAATTGTCGACTACTTTTAGCGACACCTAATGCTGTTACATGTTGCAGAAGCGATTGGGGCGATGCGAAGAGGAACCTGCTGGAGCGCGTTTTGCGCATCATCGACTGGGAGATGCTGGGCCGGCTGTCTGTGACCGGCGGCTGGAACGAGCCGGCGCTGAGGCGCGTCACCGTCAAGAAGAGCGCGCGCAGGCTCAGGACGGCGTTGGCCAACGTGTCGTGGCAGCCGAGGCTCGTACAGTGGCTACACGGTATACTCATGGAGAACCTCGACAACCGATACCTCGTCGCCTACATAGACATACTCCAGGTACTGGCCTTACGCACAATCCGGATGACAGTAGTCCGACTCCTGTATTCCCTGAAATTTAGTCCGGTACTCGGGAGGGACTACGCTCACCGTACACCGGCAGAAATATTTATATTTCAAATAATAAATTACTGGTTTCTAAAACTCCACCTATCCCAGGCCGTTTTTGACAACGAAATAGGCGATTAAATTCAAACCTAAAACCTAAAATTTGACTGCTTTAGCCGACCTAAAACAGCTATCAGTCCGAGTTTAGGGCCTGACCCTAACAGTTATTTAATCGAACTGTGGCCAAATCGACAAATATCCGCAAAATCCAACCCATAAAACCGATCGAACATTACAGCCGAAAATATTAACGGACAATAAACAATGCACGATTACGGCAATCCTGAAAACGAAGTGGCCACGAGACCGAAATATTTAAACAAAAAATTTTAATAAAAACAAGGGAGAATCCCAGCGGGTTTCTCCTCCCGTTGTTGTCCGTTGTTGTTAGTGTGCTCGCTTATTGTATTTTTTTTACCCCGGTTGCAACAATAAAAGAGTGAGACGGGAAAAAATTGTTATAAATATCGTGGTCGACAACTAAGTAATTGCAAGTGGCATTGTACATATTTTTAAGTAGGTCCTTTCTGAAACATTCGGTATCGAAATTACACCGACCGTAAAAGTTGTGCGCCGTGTCGCAGTGGTGAAAGCCTTAAGAAACGGCAGTGTCGGGGGATTTTTCGTTAAATAGCGGGAGGCGCTCGGACATCAGTGGAGGTCGACGATGACCCCTGAATAAAGGCGATTATCGATTCGGATCGCCACAGTTCGACACTGGGACATTGCGGAGAAGCCGAATGTATCTTATACTCGCATTCGAAACCATCTGTGCAAAGACGTACTTAAAAATATGTACAACGCCACTTGTCGGTGAATTCCGCTTACTTACTTAGTTGTCAATTGTACCCAATAATTGTTTGTGTTGCAGCTGTTGAGAAGCAAAGTGCCGACACTTGTTGAGAGGATGGTGAGCAACGCGTCGCCGAACGGTAAATGGAACGTGGACATGCTCGACGTAATACTGCAGCAGAGGCCCTGCGATCCGGCCGCTTTCGCGTTCTCCTGCTACAATCCTGTAAGTATCAAACGGAATATTTATATCGCGTAAAAATAGCTGACGAATCGAGGTTCGAGATTCGAAGCGACCTCATTCCGACATCGTTCATTCATAAGTTATTCATGAGTAGGCGAATGTGAAGCGCATATCGGTTGAGTCGCACTCGAACTATATATTGGGTCGACAACTAAGTAATTGCGGAATTCACCGACAAGTGCTGTTGTACATATTTTTAAGTACGTCACAACATCTTTGCACAGTAAAGCCGTGAAGGTTTCGATATAAGATAGATTCGGCTTCTCCGCAATGTCCCAGTGTCGAACTATGGCGATCCGAATCGATAATCGCCTTTATTCGGTCATCGTCGACCTCCTCCACCGGACGTCCGGAGCGCTCTGGTACAACTTTTTACTGAGCAACGGTCAGTGTAATTTCGATACCGAATGTTTCAGAAAGGACCACAGATAATAACGTATCGAAGAATCTTATCCGTGCCGAAGATGTTGTGACGTACTTAAAAATGTTCTAGTTGTCTGTCAAACGCAATAGATTTCGTGCGGTTTCCGTCTCCTCTCTCGCCGGTCCGGTCTACTACGCTAGACCGGTTTCGGGCCGCTAGCCGCCAGTCTTCGGTAGCGGTGCCGGTCGGGTCGGCTGCACTTTGGCACGTGCAGAGTCGGTGACGTTGCAGTGAGAGGATGCCCGAAAAAGATCGGTTGTGACGCCGCTACTGAAGACTCTGGCGAGTCTAGACCAGAACGGTGAGAGGAGACGGAAAACCGTTGCAGACCACAAAACGGATATTCTAAATTGGTTATATTATTATTATTATCGTTAGCTTAACCTGTCTCGCTTTCATTGTTGTTCACGAATAACGTTATAATATTGTTGAGCATATATCGGGTCGACGGAGAAGTGCCACGGAGTATTAAGCTTCAATAACATAAACGTAGAAGATTCTACAAAGCCCTTTGTATTATAGAGTATATAATGTGATTCCGTACGTAGATTCAGTCTGATCGCGTTGGATACTAAAGTTACAGTTTCCATAGTTATGACATTTTTTCTTGTCGTTCTCAAATAAATTCTTTTTCTTTAACCCGTCGCCGTAAACGGTGACTATAGCCGTCCGATATTTGCCGATATGTAGGCACATTTTAATCGATAAATAAAGAACAGCGTCAGTGCGACACATGACACGACGAGCAAATGACGGTTATAGCCGTAAACTGTGGTCAAATGTGATAATATACAAGTTACAATCGATTTCGTTTTATATAGAGCAATTCGCGCTTCTCCAGTAGTTGTTTTGAGCGTAACATTACACGGAAATAATTGATCTGTCGTCGGGCGATTTTACCCACCCAGATTGGATAACTGCCCGTAAACTGCCTAGTTTTACTATACAAGAAGCGATAACAAAAAAAAAAAAATATCTTTTTCGAGTCTGTCGGGTCGGATAGGAGAAAATTGTCGTAAAAAAAAATGCCTTTTAGGTCTCTAGATGGACGATTAATCTAGATTAGGCAGTGAGCGATTCAGTCTGAATATTACGTTGCACGTTAACCCGTCGCCGTAAATGACGGCTATAGCCGTCCGATATTTGCCGATGTGTAGGCGAACGTAGACGGCTATAGCCGATAGTCGTGCACATTTTAATCGAGAGTTTTTTCTGCAAAAACTGCGGTCAAATGTGATAATTTTCACTTCCGAAGAATATACGAGTTACAATCGATTTAATCCGGCAGCCGTAAACAATTGAAAAAAAAAGTGTCTTTCTGAGCGACATCGTCGAATAAAAAGTGCGCGGCGACGGGTTAAAAAAATCTCATCGGACCGACAAGCGTAACTAATATATTATATATATCTGTTTGCAGCATCACCTGCCCGGTAACCCGCTGCTGGTGATCGTGCCGAACGGTGTACACGTCGGCGGCAAACAGAGCTGCAGGCTCCACAGGTGGCAGTCCTATTTCTCTCAACTGGGATCTCCCGTCGTACTCGTCAATACTCCGCACAGTCAGTATATACATACACAGCCTCTATCTCTCTCTCTCTTATAAACGCTATCGCTTATTTATTCGGTTGTGACCGAAAGTTTGTCGCTGAATTCACCGCGTGGCGTTGTACATATTTTAAAGTGCGTCTTTGCACAGATGTCCCCAACTGCCTTTACTCAGTCCTCCGCTTTTAACGAAAAACGCCACGCGTCACGCGGCGTACAACTACGGTCGATGTAATTTCGATATATGTACATCGTAATATATTTTGGATACTGGATGCGTCACGTATGTTTGTGTACATTACTGAGCGGCTTCTTTATCAGGCGAAACAAGCGATAAAGAGTTATTAGTCGACAACTGAGTAATTGAGAATTCACCGACAAGTGGCGTTGTACATATTTTATCAACATCTTTGCACAGAGCGTTTGAATGCGGGTATAAGATACATTCGGCTTCTCGCAATGTCCCAGTGTCGAATTGTGGCGATCCGAATCGATATCGCCTTTATTCGGGTCATCGTCGACCTCCCAGACGGACGTCCTCCGGGCGATCCTCGTCTTTTAACGAAAAATCCCCCGACACTGCCGTTCTCTTAAGAAACCGCCACGCATACGTGGCGTACAACTTTACGTCGGTGTAATTTCGATACGAGCGTTTCAGAAAGGGCGCGAATAATAAGCGTATCGAAGAATCTTATCCGTGCGAAGATGTTGTGACTTACCTAAAAATATGTACAACGCCACGTGTCGTCGGTGAATTACGCAATTACTCAGTTGTCGACCACGATATTTATAATAATTTTTTTTCTCTCTCGCTCTTAGAAACTTTTTTACGAGCCCGCGAGGCGTTAACGCCTTTGCGAAAATAAAAAAGCGAAATGCGACACACACACACAGACAATTCGACCGGTCGATGTAATTTCGATACCGAATATTTCGGACCGAATAATAACGTGTCGAAGAATCTTATCCGTGACGAAGATGTCGTCGTACTTAAAAATATGTTACGACGCCACTCGTCGGTGAATTCCGACAATTACTCAGTTGTCAACCCGATGATACATTTACTTGACGCTGGTTTCAATATAACTGTCTTTGATTACGGTTCGGGGTCATTTTAAACTCTCGAAATCGGAAAAATAAGCTATCTAATTTTTTATATAATTTCTCCGACCGAATGGCTTGTCTTTATTAAAATTCACTGTACAAAACCTTATACGGTAATAGACATTAATCGACAGGCTGCTTCTTGCAGTAAAGTTGGGAACCGTATTAAAAAAAAAAAACAGAATTCGACAGCCGTTTACGGTCAGTACAAAAAGGAGAGCGTTACACGATAGAACGACGCGTTTTCATTGTCGAACAATATTTCTAAAATAATGAAATAGTGTGATTTAACTTCGTCGACCGTGAAGACCGGATCGACTGCGGTGATGCTATAAAAACGCGGACACTGGTCGTCCGATAATAAGCCGTTCCGAATGTCGATATCGAAGCGGATGCGGATTTTTCGAACGAAATCAATTTTACAAAATCGTCAACTCGACGGTGACGACGACTCCACTCGTACTTGACGCTAAACTATCGGCCGAATAGCGATTTAACTTCGTTTCGACTGCGAAGAGAGTAATTGAAAAATTCCGGCCGACGCTAAAAAACAGACTGAATGGTCGTCCGATAATAAGCCGTTCAAATGTCAGTATCGAACGAAGCGGTGTCCGACAGTGTTTGTGAACATCGCAACAAGTGGATGCGGATTTTTCCAGCAAAATCATTTTTACAAAATCATCACCGTCGAGGTGACTCCATTTGTACTGATCCTGAGCGGTTTTTTTCTTTAGCGCAACTCTACTGTGCAAGAATTGTGGCAAATCTTGAATCTCGCGTTTGAATTTTATTCGCCCCTTATTTATAAAAGCACTCGAAGTTGAAAAACGAAATAAACGGAACAACGGCTTCTGTTGCAGATTTCGCGCAGCAGAACAAAGTCGGCGTCATCACCAGCCTGGAACAGATGTTGATCGCGACGGTCGAAAATATCCGAACTGCGGTCGGACTACTCGAACAAGAAAATAATACTCGTCGGTCTGAATACGGGCAGCGCGCTCGCCTGCCAGGTAGTACCGCACGCTCGATACCGTTTCTTTAGAAATAGTATAGCCGGATGCGTCTACGTCAAATACGTCTAAGCATCAAATTTGTCCAAAAATTGAGGTCAACTCGTAAATCGATTTGCGGTATAAATGGAGTCGGACCAATTTTCAAACTGCACGGTTCAATTATTTTCAAATTACTTTGAAAACTTACGCGTCATGAATTATCGTATTCGCTCGTAATATAAGCGACCCGAAATGCTTTACTGATAAATAACATGAAGTTTATTTAATATACCTGTTTCGTGGTCTGCGACGGGTTGTGGAGAATACTCCGTAGGTTTCTGTCTCCTCTCTCGGTGCGGTTCGGTGGTCTTTTCGCTAGACCGGTTTCGGTGACGCTTCCCATCTTCAGTAGTCACTGTTGTGGCACTTTGAATGTTTTCGTGGGGCATCCTCACTGCTGCACCGTGTCACTTTCACACGTATTGTCAGCGCTAACAGTGACTAACACAGCGCTACTGACGGTGGCGAGCGGCCGCCGAAACCAGTCTAGCGAAAGACCACCAAACCTGGCAGCGGGAGAGAGAGAGGAGGCAGAAACATCACGAATCTACAAAAATTTGTTTGTGCTGCTGCTGCTGCTGCTGCTGGTGCTGCTGGTGCTGCAGGTGGCGCTGGTGGAGCACGTGACGGCCGTCGTCTGCCTCGGCTTCGCGCTGAACACCGTCGAGGACAAGAGGGGCCAGCCGGACGACAGCATACTCAACATCAACGTACCCGTACTGTTCGTTATTGGGCAGAACGCTAAAACGGCAAGGTAAGCCCGACGTTACAAATAACAATGACAACTCTGCAAAACGTCGTCGGTATCCTATCGGGTCGACGATATTTTTAAGTACGTCACAACATCTTCGGCACGGATAAGATTCTTCATAATCCGCAACGACCTAAAAGTCCCATTAAATTTACAGAATTAGCGGCTTCCCCGTTATAAATCCTTCCGTTCCAAACTATCCCTCTTCGTTCGATCCTCAATTCGACAACTTTCCTCGCTTCACCTTCCCGAAAATCGCGTCCGTCGCCCTAAAGCGGAAATGGCCCTTACCAACCTGAGTGAGGCCATCAGGAGCGGCGGTACCATCGTTGGGTGTGGCTTCTCCTTGAGAGTTCACTGAGAGTCAGTACTGAGAACTGTCACTAGATACAATATAAAAAAAAAAAATAAACGAGATAAGATTCTTCGATACGTTATTATTCGGTCCCTTCTGTGAAACATTCGGTATCGAAATTACATTGACCGTTGCTCAGTAAAAAGTTGTACGCCGTGTACGGTGATGAAGCGTTAAAAGTGTCGGTACCGGTTGGGGGATTTTTCGTTAAAAGACGAGGTGGAAGTCGACGATGACCGAATAAAGGCCGTTATCGATTCGGAACAAGGGACATTGCAGACAAGCCGAATATATCATATCACAGCGTTGAAACCGTCTGGGGCTTATCTGTGCAAAGGTGTACTGGCACTTAAAAAATACGTACAACGCCCTTGTCCGGCGAACAACTAATAATTTCTAGTTGCTCATAAAATGTGTTATTAATGATTAAAAATATATATATATATATATATATATATATATATATATATATATATATATATATATATATATATATATGCACAAACGTTTAAGGCGATTCGGGCTTTTAATTAAAAAAAAAAACGCTTCTAATGATAGAGAATTTTAGTTGGGGAAATTCCCACCGGTTGGTAGCACTGCGTTTCTGCAATTACTGGCTGCCTGCAGCAACATTTCCGCAATTACCGGCTGCCCGACAGCAACATTTCCGCAATTACCGGCTGCCCGACAGCAACATTTCCGCAATTACCGGCTGCTCGCAGCAACATTTCCCGCGCGGTGCCGCCCTCTTTCGGGGAATTTCTGGAACTGCTGGGGGGTGGCCTGCGTCACAATTCGCCGTGCGTTGCTGCCCTCTTTCGGGGAATTTCTGGAACTGCCGTGGCGGCCTCGCGTCACAATTCGCCGCGCGGTGCTGCCCTCTTATCGGGAATTTCTGGAACTGGAACTGGCGGCCGCGTCACAATTCGCCGCGCGGTGCCGCCCTCTTTCGGGAATTTCTGAAAACTACGGTGGCGGCCTCGCGTCACAATATGCCGCGCGGTGCTGCCCTCTTTCTTTATGGGAATTTCTGGAACTACCGGGGCGGCCGCGTCACAATTCGCCGCGCGGTGCCGCCCTCTTTATGGGAATTTCTGAAAACTACAGTGGCGGCCTCGCGTCACAATATCGCCGCGCGGTGCTGCCCTCTTTATGGGAATTTCTGGAACTACCGGGGCGGCCGCGTCACAATTCGCCGCGCGGTGCCGCCCTCTTTCGGGGAATTTCTGAAAACTACAGTGGCGGCCTCGCGTCACAATATACCGCGCGGTGCTGCCCTCTTTATGGGAATTTCTGGAACTACCGGGGCGGCCGCGTCACAATTCGCCGCGCGGTGCCGCCCTCTTTCGCCCTCTTTAGGGAATTTCTGAAAACTACAGTGGCGGCCTCGCGTCACAATATGCCGCGCGGTGCCGCCCTCTTTCGGGGAATTTCTGAAAACTACAGTGGCGGCCTCGCGTCACAATATGCCGCGCGGTGCCGCCCTCTTTCGGGGAATTTCTGAAAACTACAGTGGCGGCCTCGCGTCACAATATGCCGCCGCGCGGTGCCGCCCCTCTTATGGGAATTTCTGGAACTACCGGGGCGGCCGCGTCACAATTCGCCGCGCGGTGCCGCCCTCTTTCGGGGAATTTCTGAAAACTACAGTGGCGGCCTCGCGTCACAATATACCGCGCGGTGCTGCCCTCTTTATGGGAATTTCTGGAACTACCGGGGCGGCCGCGTCACAATTCGCCGCGCGGTGCCGCCCTCTTTCGGGGAATTTCTGAAAACTACAGTGGCGGCCTCGCGTCACAATATACCGCGCGGTGCTGCCCTCTTTCGGGGAATTTCTGAAACTACGTGGCGGCCGCGTCACAATTCGCCGCGCGGTGCCGCCCTCTTTCAAATTTCTGAAAACTACAGTGGCGGCCTCGCGTCACAATATACCGCGCGGTGCTGCCCTCTTTATGGGAATTTCTGGAACTACCGGGGCGGCCGCGTCACAATTCGCCGCGCGGTGCCGCCCTCTTTCGGGGAATTTCTGAAAACTACAGTGGCGGCCTCGCGTCACAATATGCCGCGCGGTGCTGCCCTCTTTCGGGGAATTTCTGAAAACTACAGTGGCGGCCTCGCGTCACAATATGCCGCGCGGTGCCGCCCTCTTTCGGGGAATTTCTGAAAACTACAGTGGCGGCCTCGCGTCACAATATACCGCGCGGTGCTGCCCTCTTTATGGGAATTTCTGAACTGTGGGGGCGGCCTCGCGTCACAACCGCGCGGTGCCGCCCTCTTTCGGGAATTTCTGAAAACTACAGTGGCGGCCTCGCGTCACAATATGCCGCGCGGTGCTGCCCTCTTTATGGGAATTTCTGGAACTACAGGGGGGCCATCTGTCGGCTATTTTACAAATTGAATACCCGAAATGTCTGTGACTTTTAAGGTGACCTTCTTGACCTTCTGACGGGCATTAGATGCGTGCAGACTGAAAGTTTGATGTTCAGAAATCTGGAAATGCGTAGCGAACACATACATTAATTTAACGATTATTATTATTATTATTGTTGTTGTTGTTGTTGCAGTGTTGACGACATGGAAGAGCTGAGGGAGAGGGTGCACGCTGAGACCGGTCTTGTTGTGGTGGGCGGAGGCGACGACCAGCTGAGGATCACCAAGGGTAAACAGAGGGCCGACGGAATAACGCAGAGTATGGTCGATCGGTGCATCGTGGTCGGAAAAGCAGTGGTTTAAATTTAAAGAAATGTCATTCGGTCAAAAATTTGTTGAGACCACAGCCATTTTCTGTAGAAATTCTCCCCTCATTTTCTATATATGTATATTTATATATTTATATATACATATAAATAATCATAGCCTAATGGGGAATATTTGCAGAGTATTTTCGAGTGGTTTAAATTTAAAGAAATGTCATTCGGTCAAAAATTTGTTGAGACCACAGCCTGTATTTCTGTAGAAATTCTCCCCTCATTTTCTATATATGTATATTTATATATTTATATATACATATAAATAATCATAGCCTAATGGGGAATATTTGCAGAGTATTTTCGAGTGGTTTAAATTTAAAGAAATGTCATTCGGTCAAAAATTTGTTGAGACCACAGCCATTTTCTGTAGAAATTCTCCCCTCATTTTCTATATATGTATATTTATATATTTATATATACATATAAATAATCATAGCCTAATGGGGAATATTTGCAGAGTATTTTAGTGGTTTAAATTTAAAGAAATGTCATTCGGTCAAAAATTTGTTGAGACCACAGTCGATACTGTAGCAAATTCTCCCTCATTTTCTATATATGTATATTTATATATTTATATATACATATAAATAATCATAGCCTAATGGGGAATATTTGCAGAGTATTTTCAGTGGTTTAAATTTAAAGAAATGTCATTCGGTCAAAGACTGAGACCACAGCTTCTGTAGAAATTCTCCCTCATTTTCTATATATGTATATTTATATATTTATATTACATATAAATAATCATATAATGGGGAATATTTGCAGAGTATTTTCGAGTGGTTTAAATTTAAAGAAATGTCATTCGGTCAAAAATTTGTGGGACCACAGTCATTTCTGTAGAAATTCTCCCTCATTTTCTATATATGTATATTTATATATTTATATATACATATAAATAATCATAGCCTAATGGGGAATATTTGCAGAGTATTTTCAGTGGTTTAAATTTAAAGAAATGTCATTCGGTCAAAAATTTGTTGGGACCAGCTGTCTGTAGAAATTCTCCCTCATTTTCTATATAGTATATTTATATATTTATATATACATATAAATAATCATAGCCTAATGGGGAATATTTGCAGAGTATTTTCAGTGGTTTAAATTTAAAGAAATGTCATTCGGTCAAAAATTTGTTGAGACCACAGCCCCGTATCTGTGAAATTCTCCCTCATTTTCTATATATGTATATTTATATATTTATATATACATATAAATAATCATAGCCTAATGGGGAATATTTGCAGAGTATTTTCGAGTGGTTTAAATTTAAAGAAATGTCATTCGGTCAAAATTTGTTGAGACCACAGTGTAGAAATTCTCCCCTCATTTTCTATATATGTATATTTATATATTTATATATACATATAAATAATCATAGCCTAATGGGGAATATTTGCAGAGTATTTTCGAGTGGTTTAAATTTAAAGAAATGTCATTCGGTCAAAAATTTGTTGAGACCACAGCCGTATTCTGTAGAAATTCTCCCCTCATTTTCTATATATGTATATTTATATATTTATATATACATATAAATAATCATAGCCTAATGGGGAATATTTGCAGAGTATTTTCGAGTGGTTTAAATTTAAAGAAATGTCATTCGGTCAAAATTTGTTGAGACCACAGCCGTATTCTGTAGAAATTCTCCCCTCATTTTCTATATATGTATATTTATATATTTATATATACATATAAATAATCATAGCCTAATGGGGAATATTTGCAGAGTATTTTCGAGTGGTTTAAATTTAAAGAAATGTCATTCGGTCAAAAATTTGTTGAGACCACAGCCGTATTCTGTAGAAATTCTCCCCTCATTTTCTATATATGTATATTTATATATTTATATATACATATAAATAATCATAGCCTAATGGGGAATATTTGCAGAGTATTTTCGAGTGGTTTAAATTTAAAGAAATGTCATTCGGTCAAAAATTTGTTGAGACCACAGCCATTTTCTGTAGAAATTCTCCCCTCATTTTCTATATATGTATATTTATATATTTATATATACATATAAATAATCATAGCCTAATGGGGAATATTTGCAGAGTATTTTCGAGTGGTTTAAATTTAAAGAAATGTCATTGGTCAAAAATTTGTTGAGACCACAGCCGTATTCTGTAGAAATTCTCCCTCATTTTCTATATATGTATATTTATATATTTATATATACATATAAATAATCGAGTGGTTTAAATTTAAAGAAATGTCATTCGGTCAAAAATTTGTTGAGACCACATTTTCTGTAGAAATTCCCCTCATTTTCTATATATGTATATTTATATATTTATATATACATATAAATAATCATAGCCTAATGGGGAATATTTGTATTTTGTGGTTTAAATTTAAAGAAATGTCATTCGGTCAAAAATTTGTTGAGACCACAGCCGTATTCTGTAGAAATTCTCCCCTCATTTTCTATATATGTATATTTATATATTTATATATACATATAAATAATCATAGCCTAATGGGGAATATTTGCAGAGTATTTTCGAGTGGTTTAAATTTAAAGAAATGTCATTCGGTCAAAAATTTGTTGAGACCACAGCCGTATTCTGTAGAAATTCTCCCCTCATTTTCTATATATGTATATTTATATATTTATATATACATATAAATAATCATAGCCTAATGGGGAATATTTGCAGAGTATTTTCGAGTGGTTTAAATTTAAAGAAATGTCATTCGGTCAAAAATTTGTTGAGACCACAGCCGTATTCTGTAGAAATTCTCCCCTCATTTTCTATATATGTATATTTATATATTTATATATACATATAAATAATCATAGCCTAATGGGGAATATTTGCAGAGTATTTTCAGTGGTTTAAATTTAAAGAAATGTCATTCGGTCAAAATTTGTTGAGACCACAGCATTATTCTGTAGAAATTCTCCCCTCATTTTCTATATATGTATATTTATATATTTATATATACATATAAATAATCATAGCCTAATGGGGAATATTTGCAGAGTATTTTCGAGTGGTTTAAATTTAAAGAAATGTCATTCGGTCAAAAATTTGTTGAGACCACAGCCATTTTCTGTAGAAATTCTCCCCTCATTTTCTATATATGTATATTTATATATTTATATATACATATAAATAATCATAGCCTAATGGGGAATATTTGCAGAGTATTTTCGAGTGGTTTAAATTTAAAGAAATGTCATTCGGTCAAAAATTTGTTGAGACCACAGCCGTATTCTGTAGAAATTCTCCCTCATTCATTCTATTCTGTAGAAATTCTCCCTATTTTTTATATATTTTATATATACATATAAATAATCATAGCCTAATGGGGAATATTTGCAGAGTATTTTCGAGTGGTTTAAATTTAAAGAAATGTCATTCGGTCAAAAATTTGTTGAGACCACAGCCGTATTCTGTAGAAATTCTCCCCTCATTTTCTATATATGTATATTTATATATTTATATATACATATAAATAATCATAGCCTAATGGGGAATATTTGCAGAGTATTTTCGAGTGGTTTAAATTTAAAGAAATGTCATTCGGTCAAAAATTTGTTGAGACCACAGCCGTATTCTGTAGAAATTCTCCCCTCATTTTCTATATATGTATATTTATATATTTATATATACATATAAATAATCATAGCCTAATGGGGAATATTTGCAGAGTATTTTCGAGTGGTTTAAATTTAAAGAAATGTCATTCGGTCAAAAATTTGTTGAGACCACAGCCGTATTCTGTAGAAATTCTCCCCTCATTTTCTATATATGTATATTTATATATTTATATATACATATAAATAATCATAGCCTAATGGGGAATATTTGCAGAGTATTTTCGAGTGGTTTAAATTTAAAGAAATGTCATTCGGTCAAAAATTTGTTGAGACCACAGCCATTCTGTAGAAATTCTCCCCTCATTTTCTATATATGTATATTTATATATTTATATATACATATAAATAATCATAGCCTAATGGGAATATTTGCAGAGTATTTTCAGTGGTTTAAATTTAAAAGAAATGTCATTCGGTCAAAAATTTGTTGAGACCACAGCCGTATTCTGTAGAAACCTCATTTTCTATATATATATTTATATATTTATATATACATATAAATAATCATAGCCTAATGGGGAATATTTGCAGAGTCTTTTTAAGTGGTTTAAATTTAAAGAAATGTCATTCGGTCAAAAATTGAGACCACATATTCTGTAGAAATTCTCTCATTTTCTATATATGTATATATATATATATACATATAAATAATCATAGCCTAATGGGGAATATTTGCAGAGTATTTTCGAGTGGTTTTAAATTTAATGTCATTAGGTCAAAAATGTTGAGACCACAGCCGTATTCTGTAGAAATTCTCCCCTCATTCTATATATGTATATACATATAAATAATCATAGCCATAAGAGTGGTTTATTTGTTGAGCCTAATGGGGAAAAATTTGTTGAGACCACAGCTGTTCTTATTCTCCCCTCATTTTCTATATATATTTATATATTTATATATACATATAAATAATCATTTGCAGGAGTGGTTTAAATTTAAAGAAATGTCATTCGGTCAAAAATTTGTTGAGACCACAGCCGTAATCTGTAGAAATTCTCCCCTCATTTTCTATATAAGTATATTTATATATTTATATATACATATAAATAATCATAGCCTAATGGGGAATATTTGCAGAGTATTTTTGAGTGGTTTAAATTTAAAAAATGTCATTCGGTCAAAAATTTGTTGAGACCACAGCCGTATTCTGTAGAAATTCTCCCTCATTTTCTATATATATATTTATATATTTATATATACATATAATAATCATAGCCTAATGGGGAATATTTGCAGAGTATTTTCGAGTGGTTTAAATTTAAAGAAATGTCATTCGGTCAAAAATTTGTTGAGACCACAGCCATTTTCTGTAGAAATTCTCCCCTCATTTTCTATATATGTATATTTATATATTTATATATACATATAAATAATCATAGCCTAATGGGGAATATTTGCAGGGTATTTTCGAGTGGTTTAAATTTAAAGAAATGTCATTCGGTCAAAAATTTGTTGAGACCACAGCTGTAATCTGTAGAAATTCTCCCCTCATTTTCTATATATGTATATTTATATATTTATATATACATATAAATAATCATAGCCTAATGGGGAATATTTGCAGAGTATTTTCGAGTGGTTTAAATTTAAAGAAATGTCATTCGGTCAAAAATTTGTTGAGACCACAGCTGTATTCTGTAGAAATTCTCCCCTCATTTTCTATATATGTATATTTATATATTTATATATACATATAAATAATCATAGCCTAATGGGGAATATTTGCAGAGTATTTTCGAGTGGTTTAAATTTAAAGAAATGTCATTCGGTCAAAAATTTGTTGAGACCACAGCCATATTCTGTAGAAATTCTCCCCTCATTTTCTATATAAGTATATTTATATATTTATATATACATATAAATAATCATAGCCTAATGGGGAATATTTGCAGAGTATTTTCGAGTGGTTTAAATTTAAAGAAATGTCATTCGGTCAAAAATTTGTTGAGACCACAGCTGTATTCTGTAGAAATTCTCCCCTCATTTTCTATATATGTATATTTATATATTTATATATACATATAAATAATCATAGCCTAATGGGGAATATTTGCAGAGTATTTTCGAGTGGTTTAAATTTAAAGAAATGTCATTCGGTCAAAAATTTGTTGAGACCACAGCCGTATTCTGTAGAAATTCTCCCCTCTTTTTCTATATAAGTATATTTATATATACATATAAATATTATATATAGCAAAGACCAATTCAAACCAGCATGCAGAGAGGACAAAGAAACCTACAGTATACAACCCTCGCAGACCCCAAACCATTGATATTAATTAGATATTTCACCAGTTTTGACTGATGTATATATAATTTTCTTATTTGTACGGGTGACGTGACACAGTGCCCCAAAAGGTGGCGAGGATAAATTAATTAATTACGATTTTTTTTTCTTTGCAGGACAGTGGGCGATTTCATCGGGCTAGTTTTGTCCAACCCCTATTCGGGTAACGGGGGAGGAGGAGGAGGAGGAGGAGGCAGCGACATCAGACCTCGCTACAAGATGATGGAGAAGAAGCGCAAGAGCTGTTTGCAGGACGAAATCGGCGCCAAGAAACAGCGTAAGTCACTGACCAGTTCGTGATCAATTTGTAAATTGTCAATTTTCAATTTTTAACCGACTCAAGTTGAATAATCCCCCCCCTCCCTCCCCCCCAATACCCGACTCGAAAGAACCGATTTGAACAGAAAATTTGTACTCTTAAGGCCGTTACTAGAACGGACATCGAAATTGACCCTTAAGGGACAAACTGACAATATACAAAGCTACTGAAACCCCATACGGACATATCGAATTGAGCTATGCTGGCCTCCACCACCGGAGACATCCAGAGATTCCAATCGAAGTCCTTTTACCATCCTTAATGCGCCCCTCGGGTATGTTTCTAACACGGACAATCCACAATGACTCTCAACATACCCCCGGACAGTGGACGAAGTCGCAAAATCCCTGCCCTCAAGTTCCACCCCTCCCCTTTCTCATCCCCAATCCCACTCCTGTTCAATCCCTCTCCTCTCTATCCATTATCCCCACCAGGACCAGGCTTAAACGCCCCACTGGCCCAGAGAATCTTCTTAGAATTGCTTTACCGAGCCATAAATTATTTCACACATTGTGAAAGTGCACGCATCGGACGGGTCTCTTTGTCAGAGCCATTCGGTGAGAAACATACACTCAACACTTGTAAATATAATTATCTGATAATTGATTGTAGAAATAAAGAAAAAACAAGGTACGATTGTTGAGCGCTCAACGTCCGCAAGATTCGAGCCGGCCCAACAACATTTTCAATATTTTCCCAGTTACCACAGTTAGATGTACAACTTCGTGTTACTGTAGGTTTTGGTGATGTTTTTCTGTCTCTCTCTCTCTCTCTGGCTGCCGGTTCGGTGCTTTCGCCAGACCGTTTTCGGGTGGGCCGCTCGCCATCTTCAGTAGTCACTGTTGTGTGTCACTTTGGATGTCGTTGGATGTGCTGGACAGTACATTCTGGAAGTGACACATGCCCCAAAACATCCAAAGTGCTAATATAACAGGACTGACACAGCGCTACTGAAGATGGCGACTGAGTGGCCGACAAACCGTTTAGCAAAAGAAAAAGAAAAAAACAACCGACGGCCCGACATTTACGCTTTCAGATGCGGGGCGACGGCGAATTTAATTATGCAGTCGCAGAGATTCGGAGGACACGGTGGTGATCGTGAGCGGTTTTACGATTGCTATTAATAATAATAATAATAATATCGTGGACAACTGAGTAATAAAAGTGGCATCGTGGTACATCTACAGATATTGGGTTGGCTAATAAGTAATGGCCGTTTTTTTCAATTTGAATTAGCGCGTGAATAAAAAAGTGTTTTGGCATATTGTTTTATTGTTATTCGAAAGAGCTTTCTTTTCTCTATAAGATAGTATATGGGATTTTTTTTTGTTGACCTTAATTTTTTTTTAATTTTAAGATCATTGAAATGGAGTGCCAAGAAACGGCCATTACTTATTATTATTAGCCAACCCAATAGATTAGGGTTCTCTGCAATGTCCCGGTGTCGAACTGTGGCCCTTTATTCGGTCATCGACTTCCACCGGAAGTCCTCCGGAGCTCTACCCTCCTCGTCGGTCTTTTAATGAAAAATATGTACCGACGTTTACATCTTCGGTACAGAGATAAGACGTAGATTAGATAAGATAGATTCGGCTTCACTGCAATGTCCCGGTGTCGAACTGTGGCCCTTTATTCGGTCGTCATCTTCGACCCTCCTCCACAGGAAGTCCTCCGGAGCGCCACTTGTTGTCTCCGGTGAATTCCATTCGATTACACTCAGCCGTCAGGTACCCGATACATTTACCTGGCGGACCGGAGGAACGGGGACATTTTTGAACTCTCCTTTCAGGGGCAAGTGTACAACTCACTTTTGTACACTTGTAGTGGGAAAATTTGGGCAAATTCGGGGTGAATTTTTGGAAATTTCGAAAATTTTCGATTTTTTTCAGCTCTCCTTTATCAGGGCAAGTGTACAACTCACTTTTGTACACTTGTGGTGGGAAAATTTGGGCAAATTCGGGGGACATTTTTGGAAATTTCGAAAATTTTCAAATTTTTCACCTCTCCTTCTTCAGGGGCAAGTGTAACTCAGTTTTGTACAGTCGGATGAGTTTTCTAATGCCGCCATTGGCAATAAAATACACAATACAATAAAATAAAAGTGTCTCTTTTAGGGCGTCCATCGTGTTCCTGGAGCGGAACACAACAGGGAGCTGTAAAGCCAGGATTGGCTTTAAATTCCTTTCTGGTATTTAAACTCTATACATAAGACTGTACTGTCAGTAATTGTTATATTATAATTGATAGTCTAATATCTGTTGTGGAGGCGGTGGAGGGGCGGTGCGAAAGCCGAGAATGACTATACCCAGAAGCGGTTGTCCGCCTTCGTCGAGGACCAAGTGGACGGCGCAGGTTCACAGACCTTCGAAACCAAACAGAGGAACAGCTATTCGCAGGTAAACCGATTTGAAAACTGAAACGACGAGTCCGACTCGCTTTCAAAGTCGTCGCTGGCACGCCCCGCTATCAGTACAAGTACAGTTAAATCAATATTGAATTAACGCTTGCCCTGTTATATTTTATGTATGTCTTTAGGTGGCGATGGGCAGCATGGCCAGTATAACGAGAACGGCGTCGATTACGGAAAAGTCCCAGTCGACGAGGCCGTCCATTGACAACATAAGCATAGTCAATTCAATAGCCAACGGTAAGTGTAGACGGTAAATTATTTTAAAAAATTGAAAATTTTCGATTTTTTAGCTCTCCTTTAAAGGGGCAAGTGTAACTCACTTTAGTACACTTGTGGTGGGAATATGGGCAAATTCTGGCGACATTTTTGAAAAATCGAAAATTTTCGATTTTAGCCTCCTCTTTAGGGCAAGTGTAACTCACTTTGTACACTTGTGGTGGCAATATTTCTGGCGACATTTTTAAAAAATTGAAAATTTTCGATTTTTTAGCTCTCCTTTTAGGGGCAAGTGTAACTCACTTTTGTACACTTGTGGTGGGAATATGGGCAAATTCTGGCGACATTTTTAAAAAATTGAAAATTTTCGATTTTTTAGCTCTCCTTTTAGGGGCAAGTGTAACTCACTTTTGTACACTTGTGGTGGGAATATGGGCAAATTCTGACATTTTTGAAAAATCGAAAATTTTCGATTTTAGCTCTCCTTTAAAAGTGTAACTCACTTTTGTACATTTGTGTGGGAATATGGGCAAATTCTATGACATTTTTAAAATTGAAAATTTTCGATTTTTTAGCTCTTTAGGGGCAAGTGTAACTCACTTTTGTACACTTGTGGTGGGAATATGGGCAAATTCTGGATTTTTTAAAAATCGAAAATTTTCGATTTTTAGCTCCCTTTAGGGGCAAGTGTAACTCACTTTTGTACACTTGTGGTGGGAATATGGGCAAATTCTGACATTTTTGAAAAATCGAAAATTTTCGATTTTTAGCTCCTTTCAAGTGTAACTCACTTTTGTACACTTGTGGTGGAATATAAGCAAATTCTTGACATTTTTGAAAATTGAAAATTCGATTTTTAGCTCTTTTAGGGGCAAGTGTAACTTACTTTTGTACATTGTGTGGGAATATGGGCAAATCTCATGACATTTTTAAAAATTGAAAATTTTCGATTTTTTAGCTCTCCTTTAGGGGCAAGTGTAACTTACTTTTGTACACTTGTGGTGTGGAATATGGCAAAATCTTTGACAGATTTTTGAAAAATCAAATTTCGATTTTAGCTCTCCTTTTAGGGGCGGTCACTTTTGTACCGCAGTGGGGAATATGGGCAAATTCTGACGACATTTTTGAAAATCAAAATTTTGATTTTTAGCTCTTTTAGGGGCAAGTGTAACTCACTTTGTACCAGTGGGGAATATGGGCAAATTCTGACGACATTTTTGAAAATCAAAATTTTGATTTTTAGCTCTTTTAGGGGCAAGTGTAACTCACTTTGTACACTTGTGGTGAATATGGCAAATTCTGGACGATTTTTGAAAAATCGAAAATTTTCGATTTTTTAGCTCTCCTTTTAGGGCAAGTGTAACTCACTTTTGTACACTTGTGGTGGGAATATAAAATTCTGAGACATTTTGAAAAATCGAAAATTTTCGATTTTTAGCTCTCCTTTAGGGGCAAGTGTAACTCACTTTTGTACACTTGTGGTGGGAATATACCCTGACGATATTTTGAAAAATCGAAAATTTTCGATTTTTTAGCTCTCCTTTAGGGGCAAGTGTAATCACTTTTGTACACTTGTGGTGGGAATATGGGCAAATTCTGACGACATTTTGAAAAATCGAAAATTTTCGATTTTTAGCTCTCCTTGAAAGCAAGTGTAACTCACTTTTGTACACTTGTGGTGGGAATATGGGCAAATTTCTGACGACATTTTTAAAAATTGAAAATTTTCTGATTTAGCTCCTTTTAGGGGCAAGTGTAACTCACTTTTGTACACTTGTGGTGGGAATATGGGCAAATTCTGACGATATTTTTGAAAAATCGAAAATTTTCGATTTTTTAGCTCTCCTTTTAGGGGCAAGTGTAACTCACTTTTGTACACTTGTGGTGGGAATATGGGCAAATTCTGGATGAGATTTTTTGAAAATCGAAAATTTTCGATTTTTAGCTCTCCTTTTAGGGCCAAGTGTAACTCACTTTTGTACACTTGTGGTGGGAATATGGGCAAATTCTGGCGACATTTTTAAAAATTGAAAATTTTCGATTTTTTAGCTCTCCTTTTAGGGGCAACTCACTTTTGTACACTTGTAATGGGTAATTCTGACGATATTTTGAAAAATTGAAAATTTTCGATTTTTTAGCTCTCCTTTAGGGCAAGTAAACCACTTTTGTACACTTGTGGTGGGAATATGGGCAATTCTGACATTTTGAAAAATCGAAAATTTTCGATTTTTTGCTCTCCTTAGGAGCAAGTGTAACTCACTTTTACACTTGTGGTGGGAATATGGGCAAATTCTGACGACATTTTGAAAAATCAGAAATTTTCGATTTTTATAGCTCTTTAAGGGGGGAGACAGAACGTAGGTTACTTTGTGTACACTTGTGGTGGGAATATGGGCCAAATTCTAGCATTTTAAAATTGAAATTTTCGATTTTTTAGCTCTCTTAAAGGCAGTGTAACTGTTTTGTACACTTGTGGTGGGAATATGGGCAAATTCTGGCGACATTTTAAAATTGAAAATTTTCTGATTTTTACTCTCCTTTTAGGGGCAAGTGTAGGTTACTTTTGTACACTTGTGGTGGGAATATGGGCAAATTCTGACGACATTTTTGAAAAATCGAAAATTTTCGATTTTTTAGCTCTCCTTTTAGGGGCAAGTGTAACTCACTTTTGTACACTTGTGGTGGGAATATGGGCAAATTCTGGCGACATTTTGAAAAATCGAAAATTTTCGATTTTTAGCTCTCCTTTAGGGGCAAGTGTAACTTACTTTTGTACTTGTGGTGGGAATATGGGCAAATTCTGCGACATTTTTGAAAAATTGAAAATTTTGATTTTTAGCTCTCCTTAAGACAGAGTGAGTTACTTTTGTACACTTGTGGTGGGAATATGGGCAAATTCTGGCGACATTTTTAAAAAATTGAAAATTTTCGATTTTTTAGCTCTCCTTTTAGGGGCAAGTGTAGGTTACTTTTGTACACTTGTGGTGGGAATATGGGCAAATTCTGACGACATTTTTGAAAAATCGAAAATTTTCGATTTTTTAGCTCTCCTTTTAGGGGCAAGTGTAACTCACTTTTGTACACTTGTGGTGGGAATATGGGCAAATTCTGGCGACATTTTTAAAAAATTGAAAATTTTCGATTTTTTAGCTCTCCTTTTAGGGGCAAGTGTAGGTTACTTTTGTACACTTGTGGTGGGAATATGGGCAAATTCTGGCGACATTTTTAAAAAATTGAAAATTTTCGATTTTTTAGCTCTCCTTTTAGGGGCAAGTGTAACTTACTTTTGTACACTTGTGGTGGGAATATGGGCAAATTCTGACGACATTTTTGAAAAATCGAAAATTTTCGATTTTTTAGCTCTCCTTTTAGGGGCAAGTGTAGGTTACTTTTGTACACTTGTGGTGGGAATATGGGCAAATTCTGGCGACATTTTTAAAAAATTGAAAATTTTCGATTTTAGCTCTCCTTTACAAAGACAAATGTAACTTACTTTTGTACACTTGTGGTGGGAATATGGGCAAATTCTGGCGACATTTTTAAAAAATTGAAAATTTTCGATTTTTAGCTCTCCTACACTAGGAGCAAGTGTAATTCTTTTGTACATTGTGGTGGGAATATGGGCAAATTCTGACGACATTTTGAAAATCGAAAATTTTCGATTTTTTAGCTCTCCTTACAGGGGCAAGTGTAACTCACTTTTGTACACTTGTGTGGTGGGAATATGGGCAAATTCTGACGACATTTTGAAAAATTGAAAATTTTCGATTTTTGCTCTCTTTTAGGGCAAGTGTAACTCACTTTTGCACTTGTGGTGGGAATAGACAAATTCTGACGACATTTTGAAAATTGAAAATTTCGATTTTTTAGCTCTCCTTAGAAACAAGTGTAAGTTACTTTATACACTTGTGGTGGGAATATAGACAAATTCTGACGACATTTTTGAAAATCGAAAATTTTCGATTTTAAGCTCTCCTACAAAGAGCAAGTGTAACTTTTTTTGTACACTTGTGGTGGGAATATGGGCAAATTCTGACGACATTTTGAAAAATCGAAATTTTCGATTTTTAGCTCTCCACAGAGGCAAGTGTAACTCACTTTTTATACACTTGTGGTGGGAATATGGACAAATTCTGCGACATTTTAGAAAATCAGAATTTTCGATTTTTAGCTCTCCTTTTAAAGAAGTGTAAACTACTTTGTACACTTTGTGGTGGGAATATAAGGCAAATTCTGACATTTTTGAAAAATCAAAATTTTCGATTTTTAACTCCTACAGAAACAAGTGTAACTCACTTTTTGTACACTTGTGGAATATATAGGCAAATTCTGACATTTTAAAAAT
>JACDQD010000079.1:77500-83613 GCA_019843655.1 Lethocerus indicus | reverse complement strand
CACCTGTCTTGTTGAAAATACCAAACTAGATGCCATTTGGAAAAGATTCCAGAATTGGCCTACGTAATGTCAACAGTCGACCCAAAATGAAATACACCTGTCTTACGGTGAAAATATCAAACTAGATGCCATTTGGAAAAAGATTCCAGAATTGGCCTACGTAATGTCAACAGTCGACCCAAAAGTGAAATACACCTGTCTTACGGTGAAAATACCAAACTAGATGCCATTTGGAAAAGATTCCAGAATTGGCCTCGTAATGTCAACAGTCGACCCAAAGTGAAATACACCTGTCTGACGGTGAAAATACCAAACTAGATGCCATTTGGAAAAAGATTCCAGAATTGGCCTACGTAATGTCAACAGTCGACCCAAAAGTGAAATACACCTGTCTTACGGTGAAAATACCAAACTAGATGCCATTTGGAAAAAGATTCCAGAATTGGCCTTGTAATGTCAACAGTCTGACCCAAAAAGTGAAATACACCTGTCTGACGGTGAAAATATCAAACTAGATGCCATTTGGAAAAAGATTCCAGAATTGGCCTACGTAATGTCAACAGTCGACCCAAAAGTGAAATACACCTGTCTTACGGTGAAAATATCAAACTAGATGCCATTTGGAAAAAGATTCCAGAATTGGCCTACGTAATGTCAACAGTCGACCCAAAGTGAAATACACCTGTCTTACGGTGAAAATAATGCCAAACTGGATGCCATTTGGAAAAAGATTCCAGAATTGGCCTACGTAATGTCAACAGTCGACCCAAAAGTGAAATACACCTGTCTTACGGTGAAAATATCAAACTAGATGCCATTTGGAAAAAGATTCCAGAATTGGCCTACGTAATGTCAACAGTCGACCAAAAGTGAAATACACCTGTCTGACGGCAAAAATATCAAACTAGATGCCATTTGGAAAAAGATTCCAGAATTGGCCTACGTAATGTCAACAGTCGACCCAAAAGTGAAATACACCTGTCTTGGTGAAAATACCAAACTAGATGCCATTTGGAAAAAGATTCCAGAATTGGCCTACGTAATGTCAACAGTCGACCCAAAAGTGAAATACACCTGTCTTACGGTGAAAATACCAAACTAGATGCCATTTGGAAAAAGATTCCAGAATTGGCCTACGTAATGTCAACAGTCGACCCAAAAGTGAAATACACCTGTCTGACGGTAGAAAATATCAAACTAGATGCCATTTGGAAAAAGATTCCAGAATTGGCCTACGTAATGTCAACAGTCGACCCAAAAGTGAAATACACCTGTCTGACGATGAAAATATCAAACTAGATGCCATTTGGAAAAAGATTCCAGAATTGGCCTACGTAATGTCAACAGTCGACCCAAAAGTGAAATACACCTGTCTTACGGTGAAAATACCAAACTAGATGCCATTTGGAAAAAGATTCCAGAATTGGCCTACGTAATGTCAACAGTCGACCCAAAATGAAATACACCTGTCTTGGTGAAAATACCAAACTAGATGCCATTTGGAAAAAGATTCCAGAATTGGCCTACGTAATGTCAACAGTCGACCCAAAAGTGAAATACACCTGTCTTACGGTGAAAATATCAAACTAGATGCCATTTGGAAAAAGATTCCAGAATTGGCCTACGTAATGTCAACAGTCGACCCAAAAGTGAAATACACCTGTCTTACGGTGAAAATACCAAACTAGATGCCATTTGGAAAAAGATTCCAGAATTGGCCTACGTAATGTCAACAGTCGACCCAAAAGTGAAATACACCTGTCTGACGGTGAAAATATCAAACTAGATGCCATTTGGAAAAAGATTCCAGAATTGGCCTACGTAATGTCAACAGTCGACCCAAAAGTGAAATACACCTGTCTGACGGTGAAAATACCAAACTAGATGCCATTTGGAAAAAGATTCCAGAATTGGCCTACGTAATGTCAACAGTCGACCCAAAAGTGAAATACACCTGTCCTACGGTGAAAATACCAAACTAGATGCCATTTGGAAAAAGATTCCAGAATTGGCCTACGTAATGTCAACAGTCGACCCAAAAGTGAAATACACCTGTCTTGGTGAAAATATCAAACTAGATGCCATTTGGAAAAAGATTCCAGAATTGGCCTACGTAATGTCAACAGTCGACCCAAAAGTGAAATACACCTGTCTGACGGTGAAAATACCAAACTAGATGCCATTTGGAAAAAGATTCCAGAATTGGCCTACGTAATGTCAACAGTCGACCCAAAAGTGAAATACACCTGTCTGACGGTGAAAATATCAAACTAGATGCCATTTGGAAAAAGATTCCAGAATTGGCCTACGTAATGTCAACAGTCGACCCAAAAGTGAAATACACCTGTCTGACGGTGAAAATATCAAACTAGATGCCATTTGGAAAAAGATTCCAGAATTGGCCTACGTAATGTCAACAGTCGACCCAAAAGTGAAATACACCTGTCTGACGGTGAAAATATCAAACTAGATGCCATTTGGAAAAGATTCCAGAATTGGCCTACGTAATGTCAACAGTCGACCCAAAAGTGAAATACCACCTGTCTGACGATGAAAATGTCAAACCTAGATGCCATTTGGAAAAGATTCCAGAATTGGCTTGCATGTCAACAGTCGACCCAAAAGTGAAATACACCTGTCTGACGGTGAAAATACCAAACTAGATGCCATTTGGAAAAAGATTCCAGAATTGGCCTACGTAATGTCAACAGTCGACCCAAAAGTGAAATACACCTGTCTGACGGTGAAAATATCCAAACTAGATGCCATTTGGAAAAAGATTCCAGAATTGGCCTACGTAATGTCAACAGTCGACCCAAAAGTGAAATACACCTGTCTTACGGTGAAAATATCAAACTAGATGCCATTTGGAAAAAGATTCCAGAATTGGCCTACGTAATGTCAACAGTCGACCCAAAGTGAAATACACCTGTCTTACGGTGAAAATATCAAACTAGATGCCATTTGGAAAAAGATTCCAGAATTGGCCTACGTAATGTCAACAGTCGACCCAAAAGTAGAAATACACCCTGTCTGACGGTGAAAATATCAAACTAGATGCCATTTGGAAAAAGATTCCAGAATTGGCCTCGTAATGTCAACAGTCGACCCAAAAGTGAAATACACCTGTCTTGATGAAAATACCAAACTAGATGCCATTTGGAAAAGATTCCAGAATTGGCCTACGTATCAACAGTCGACCCAAAGTGAAATACACCTGTCTGACGATGAAAATATCAAACTAGATGCCATTTGGAAAAAGATTCCAGAATTGGCCTACGTAATGTCAACAGTCGACCCAAAAGTGAAATACACCTGTCTGACGGTGAAAATACCAAACTAGATGCCATTTGGAAAAAGATTCCAGAATTGGCCTACGTAATGTCAACAGTCGTCCCGAAAGTGAAATACACCTGTCTGACGATGAAAATATCAAACTAGATGCCATTTGGAAAAAGATTCCAGAATTGGCCTACGTAATGTCAACAGTCGACCCAAAAGTGAAATACACCTGTCTTACGATGAAAATATCAAACTAGATGCCATTTGGAAAAAGATTCCAGAATTGGCCTACGTAATGTCAACAGTCGTCCCAAAAGTGAAATACACCTGTCTTACGATGAAAATATCAAACTAGATGCCATTTGGAAAAAGATTCCAGAATTGGCCTACGTAATGTCAACAGTCGACCCAAAAGTGAAATACACCTGTCTGACGGTGAAAATATCAAACTAGATGCCATTTGGAAAAAGATTCCAGAATTGGCCTACGTAATGTCAACAGTCGACCCAAAAGTGAAATACACCTGTCTGACGATGAAAATATCAAACTAGATGCCATTTTGGAAAGATTCCCAAAATTGGCCTTGTAATGTCAACAGTCGACCCAAAAGTGAAATACACCTGTCTTACGGTGAAAATATCAAACTAGATGCCATTTGGAAAAAGATTCCAGAATTGGCCTACGTAATGTCAACAGTCGTCCCAAAAGTGAAATACACCTGTCTGACGGTGAAAATATCAAACTAGATGCCATTTGGAAAAAGATTCCAGAATTGGCCTACGTAATGTCAACAGTCGACCCAAAAGTGAAATACACCTGTCTGACGATGAAAATATCAAACTAGATGCCATTTGGAAAAAGATTCCAGAATTGGCCTACGTAATGTCAACAGTCGTCCCGAAAGTGAAATACACCTGTCTGACGATGAAAATATCAAACTAGATGCCATTTGGAAAAAGATTCCAGAATTGGCCTACGTAATGTCAACAGTCGTCCCGAAAGTGAAATACACCTGTCTGACGATGAAAATATCAAACTAGATGCCATTTGGAAAAAGATTCCAGAATTGGCCTACGTAATGTCAACAGTCGTCCCAAAAGAAAATACACCTGTCTGACAGAAAATATCAAACTAGATGCCATTTGGAAAAAGATTCCAGAATTGGCCTACGTAATGTCAACAGTCGTCCCAAAAGTGAAATACACCTGTCTGACGATGAAAATATCAAACTAGATGCCATTTGGAAAAGATTCCAGAATGGGCTACGTAATGTCAACAGTCGTCCCAAAGTGAAATACACCTGTCTTGATGAAAATATCAAACTAGATGCCATTTGGAAAAAGATTCCAGAATTGGCCTACGTAATGTCAACAGTCGTCCCAAAAGTGAAATACACCTGTCTGACGATGAAAATATCAAACTAGATGCCATTTGGAAAAAGATTCCAGAATTGGCCTACGTAATGTCAACAGTCGTCCCAAAAGTGAAATACACCTGTCTTACGATGAAAATATCAAACTAGATGCCATTTGGAAAAAGATTCCAGAATTGGCCTACGTAATGTCAACAGTCGTCCCAAAAGTGAAATACACCTGTCTGACGGTGAAAATATCAAACTAGATGCCATTTGGAAAAAGATTCCAGAATTGGCCTACGTAATGTCAACAGTCGTCCCAAAAGTGAAATACACCTGTCTGACGATGAAAATATCAAACTAGATGCCATTTGGAAAAAGATTCCAGAATTGGCCTACGTAATGTCAACAGTCGTCCCAAAAGTGAAATACACCTGTCTGACGATGAAAATATCAAACTAGATGCCATTTGGAAAAAGATTCCAGAATTGGCCTACGTAATGTCAACAGTCGTCCCAAAAGTGAAATACACCTGTCTGACGATGAAAATATCAAACTAGATGCCATTTGGAAAAAGATTCCAGAATTGGCCTACGTAATGTCAACAGTCGTCCCAAAAGTGAAATACACCTGTCTTACGATGAAAATATCAAACTAGATGCCATTTGGAAAAAGATTCCAGAATTGGCCTACGTAATGTCAACAGTCGACCCAAAAGTGAAATACACCTGTCTTACGATGAAAATATCAAACTAGATGCCATTTGGAAAAAGATTCCAGAATTGGCCTACGTAATGTCAACAGTCGACCCAAAAGTGAAATACACCAGTCTTACGATGAAAATATCAAATTAGATGCTATTTTGTCTTAGGGAAAAAATTAGAAAGGGTTAAAATTCAATTGGTGGATCTACTAAGTATTTTAAATGGAAATATTTGATTCCATATATGTATCCAATAAATATATTGGGTTAGGTAAAGTTTGTTTAGGTGGGTTGGGTTAGTTTTGGTTAGGTTGTGTTAGGTTGGGTTAGGTTGTGTTACGTTGTGTTAGGTTGGGTTAGGTTGGGTTAGGTTTGGTTAGGTTTTGTTAGGTTGTGTTGAGTTCGGTTAGGTTGGATTGAGTTCGGTTAGGTTGGGTTAGGCTGAGTTTAGTTCGGTTATGTTGTGTTGGGTTAAGTTGTGTTTGGTTGTATTGGGTTGGGTCTGGTTGGGTTGGGTTGAGTTCGGTTAGGTTGGGTTGAGTTCGGTTGGGTTAAGTTGGATTGTGTTGGGTTGGGTTAGGTTGTGTTGGGTTAGGTTGGGTTGAGTTTGGTCGGGTTAGGTTGGGTTGTTTCGGGTTAGGTTGTGTTAGGTTGGGTTAGGTGGGGTTAGGTTTGGTTAGGTTGGGTTAGGTTGTGTTAGGTTGGGTTAGGTTGGGTTAGGTTGGGTTAGGTTGGGTTAGGTTGGGTAGGTTGTGTTAGGTTGGGTTGGGTTAG
>JACDQD010000079.1:0-75000 GCA_019843655.1 Lethocerus indicus | reverse complement strand
GTGTGTGAAATACATTTTGTATTGGTGTATGAAAGTGGGACAACTTTTCATTATATGGATATATTCTGATTGATGTTGTAATGGAGAGATAGATAGAGTTTAGAAGATAGGGGGTTAGAGGGTTGTGAGGGGTGAAGAGTGTGCTGGCGACTGCCCCTCAATAGCCGCCCCCCGACTTCCAGGTTCTGAGGCGGCAGAACCAGCCTGGACCTCCTGGACGTCTTTCATCGCTTCTTCCTCGCAGTTAGCACACTTCAGGAGAGAGGGAAGAGAGAACACGACGGTAATATCCGCGAAAGGATTGAAAGGCCTATATTATGTAACTTGAACTAAACACGGTGGCAGCATTAACGGGATATCAATTACGAATACAAATGGTAATATTAAAAATGAAACGATTATTCGAGTTCTATAGACAGTCGGGATGGATTGTAGTTATTGTTATTAGGGTAGACGTAAATACTACCCTCGGCACCTTCTTACGGGGGTGGGATGTTGAATACAACATCACACTTTGCCATATTGAGCGTTTCATCCTTATTAATAGTGGAAATAGTAGAAAATAATCGCAGTTGGCAAAGCTAAGCGTAGTTAGAAAACCTTCGATTTATTGTTATTATTCTACGCGCTACCGGTGCGCCACTGTTCAAAGTCCAAACCTCACGAAGCGTTTATCCGAGCGAAGGGATTCTTAACGGCAAATATCGTTTTTCATTCTCAAAATTCTAAAATCACTCCGACAGTTTCAAAAATATATTAAGATATACGACGGCGGGTTTTAATTTTTTTTTAAGCTCGTCCGATATATTAATGTATACGCTGTCGATCGGTGTATAACATATATACAAAGGTTATAATTTCAGGACCGAATGAGAAAATATATAATAAAGATAAAAATTCTTAATATTTGTTATTCTAATATCTTATAGTAACATTTAATGTTCTTTTATTGGGGAATGACCACCGCGAAATTGTATAATTGTGGAGTGAATCGGGCGGGAATCTGGTCGGTGACGCCACCAGATTTCGGTCTCAGTAAGCCGTATATTAAAGTGCGGGCGTCTATTCGAAATGCGCTCGTGTCCCGTAGAAAGAAAGATAATCCCCGGATCTGTCTTTAGTGATTTGTTAGAGGACCGGAGTCGGACCGCTTCTCCTACCGACGCCTTCTCCACCACCACTCTTTTCCTGATACGTTCGATGAATGAATTCGGACCGAAATATCTTCGGCTTTTATGCGGCTTATACAGTGTAGATGGGGGACAATGGATTATTCGATACCGGAGACTGAGCAGTGTACCGGACGAAACACGGTGGTGTTCACCTCGTGAGTATTCGGACCGAGTCGTTCCCCCTTTTCTAACCATTACCACTGCAGCGCAGTGTTTTTCACATGAAATTTAAGAAACTGCCTGGACCTTGGAGACCTTGGTGTCGCAGTATTCACGCCCGCCACCTTTTTCTGCCCTTTTCGAGGAGCAGAGCGCCGCACACTCCCTCTTTGGACCTCTTCTCGATATATCGAGTTTTCCATCGAGTCTGCTCTCTGACAGAGCACAAGTAGATCCCCTACTTCGGAGATCTTTGTAGTCACCCACTAATTGATCCACTAAAGCTTTGTTAAACTTTATAAGTTTTTTGTTATTCTTTTTTTTTTTATCGCTTTATATAAAATGTACGAGTTAATTGAACGTATCTCCATTCCCCCCAAAAAAGAGTTTTCGCCACCATTTCAACGACTTTCTTAGGAAGCGATATGAAGAGGCACGATCGATCCCTCCCAGGGATTTAGTATAATTAATAAACGTTCGGTTCATCTTTGATGATGGCTCCGCCACCCTTTGCTATTCTTCTTACGGGTGTGGTTCCTGCATTTGCAGAGGTACTCGGCATTGTTACAATTCTTTTATCTTTCCGAGCGAGGAGCATTTTAATACGTTTTTTACTGCGACAACTTTTGTCGGTGTAAATTTTGGTCTTTCGATTTTGCCAGGAATTCCTTTTCCGTTTGTCATAATTGTTCCTGTTAGATGACATTTCAATTCCGCTAGTGTAATACCTATCAGTAAACATACGATAGCCTTTTGCATCAGGAATCGACTAAAATTTTTTGATATAGATGTAAAGGCATTCTTGTACCGACTGGTAGATCTGGCCGGATTAGTTGATTTGTAGAGATACTACCGTAATAAGGTAGAATATTGTCTGCATAACCGGTTTCCGAGTCTGCCAAAACGTATATTCTTATTGCCCGGAGTTAATGTTTTGCCTTCTAATTTTGTTCTAGCGTAATTGTTGAATTCTTTAACTATTTCGTTTGCAAGTTTGGGTGTTAAAAACATTTTATACCTATTGTATATGTCGCCGCTCCAGCGACATCGTAGTTAGAACGTCCCTGTTTTTCATAACGGGCCAAGTATTGGCCCCCGCCGACCCCGAGAGAGGAGGTCGCGACTCGAAAAATATTTTCAGTTAGGTGAGCGTCAAGTGTAGTTCGGAAAGATTCTCCCCACCCCCTCTCGGCTCTAAGGTTATACACCTGTTATAACCCTACTATCCCCATTGTACTTACTAGGACAGTTATAGTTATTCGACTGCGGGATAAAACTAGAATTTCAGAGGTTGCGCCGTGAATGATATCGAAAGCCGGTAGCATCGGATAGTTTCAGAAACCGTAATAATTAACGTAATAGGCGAGGTTATATTGGGTTGACAACTAAGTAATTGCGGAATTCACCAACAAGTGGCGTTGTACATATTTTTAAGTACATCAACATCTTTGCACAGATAAGATTCTTGGATGCGTTATTATTTGGTCCTTTCTGAAACATTCGGTATCATAATTACATTGCCCAGTTGAATTGTGTGGGCGTGTATAAAAATCTAAAACACGATGAACCGAAGTGAACATTTCAGTCACATTTTGCTTTTTTATTTTCGCAAAGCTGTTAATGCCTCACAAAAAGTTGTATGCTGTGTACTGTGATGAAGCCTTAAAAGAACGGCAGTGTTCACAAAATTCCGGTCGGGGGATTTTTCATTAAAAGATGAGAAGCGCTGTGGACATCCAGTGGAGATAAGAATCCATTATTGATTCGGATCGCCATAGTTCAACAAGGGACATAAGAGAGTTGAGAGGACATAATAATTGGTGAGACCGGAGCCATTATCTGTAGAAATTCCCCCCGTACTCTCTTTATATAAATATTTATATAATTGTATATGCATATACATAGTTGTACTATAATGGGAAATATTTACAGTGTGTTTTCGATTCGTTTAAATTTAAATAAATGTGTTTCGGTTCAATAGTTGGTGAGACCGGAGCAATTTTCTGTACAAATTCCCCCCCGTACTTTCTTTATATAAATATTTATATAATTATATATGCATGTACATACTTGTACTATAATGGGAAATATTTACAGTGTGTTTTCGATTCGTTTAAATTTAAATAAATGTGTTTCGGTTCAATAATTTGTGAGACCGGAGCCATTTTCTGTAGAAATTCCCCCCCGTACTTTCTTTATATAAATATTTATATAATTATATATGCATGTACATACTTGTACTATAATGGGAAATATTTACAGTGTGTTTTCGATTCGTTTAAATTTAAATAAATGTGTTTGGTTCAATAGTTGGGGTGAGACCAGGGCCATTTTCAGTAGAAATCCCCGTACTTTCTTTATATAAATATTTATATAATTATATATGCATGTACATACTTGTACTATAATGGGAAATATTTACAGTGTGTTTTCGATTCGTTTAAATTTAAATAAATGTGTTTCGGTTCAATAATTGGTGAGACCAGGGCCATTTTCAGAAATCCCTGCATTCTCTTTATATAAATATTTATATAATTATATATGCATGTACATACTTGTACTATAATGGGAAATATTTACAGTGTGTTTTCGATTCGTTTAAATTTAAATAAATGTGTTTCGTTCAATAATTGTGAGACCAGGCCATTTTCTGTAGAATTGTACTTTCTTTATATAAATATTTATATAATTATATATGCATGTACATACTTGTACTATAATGGGAAATATTTACAGTGTGTTTTCGATTCGTTTAAATTTAAATAAATGTGTTTCGGTTCAATAATTGGTGAGACGTACTCAGGCCATTTTCAGTGTGTTTTCGAGTTTAAATTTAAATAGAAATGGTCCCTGTATCCCCCTGCTCTTTATATAAATATTTATATAATTATATATGCATGTACATGTACTATAATGGGAAATATTTACATCGATTCGTTTAAATTTAAATAAACGGTTCAATAATTGGTGAGACCAGGGCCATTTTTGAAATACTTTATATAAATATTTATATAATTGTATATGCATATACATAGTTGTACTATAATGGGAAATATTTACAGTGTGTTTTCGATTCGTTTAAATTTAAATAAATGTGTTTCGGTTCAATAATTGTGGACCAGGGCCATTTTCATAGAAATCCCCTGATGCATGTACATACTTGTACTATAATGGGAAATATTTACATATCGTTTAAATTTAAATAAATGTGTTTCGTTCAATAATTGGTACAGTGTGTTTTGATTCGTTTAAATTTTAAATGTGTTTTGTTCAATAATTTGAGACCAGGCCATGTTTTCGATTGTAGAAATCTCTCTTACTTTCTTTATATAAATATTTATATAATTATATATGCATAACATACTTCCCGTACTTTCTTTATATAAATATTTATATAATTATATATGCATGTACATACTTGTACTATAATGGGAAATATTTGAGACCAGGGCCATTTTCAGTGAAATCCCTTCGTACTGCTTTATATAAATATTTATATGATTGTATATGCATATACATAGTTGTACTATAATGGGAAATATTTACAGTGTGTTTTCGATTCCGTTTAAATTTGTAAAATAAATGTGTTTGGTTCAATAATTGGTGAGACCAGGGCCATTTTCTGTAGAGAGCCCCGTACTCTCTTTATATAAATATTTATATAATTATATATGCATGTACATACTTGTACTATAATGGGAAATATTTAGTGTGTTTTCGATTCGTTTAAATTTAAATAAATGTGTTTCGGTTCAATAATTGGTGAGACCAGGGCCATTTTCAGTAGAAATCCCCTGACTTCTCTTTTATATAAATATTTATAATTATATATGCATGTACATACTTGTACTATAATGGGAAATATTTACAGTGTGTTTCGTTTAAATTTAAATAAATGTGTTTCGGTTCAATAATTGGTGAGACCAGGGCTTTCAGTAGAAATCCCCCGTACTTTCTTTATATAAATATTTATATAATTATATATGCATGTACATACTTGTACTATAATGGAAATATTTACAGTGTGTTTCGATTCGTTTAAATTTAAATAAATGTGTTTCGGTTCAATAGCAGATTGAGACCAGGGCCATTTTCAGTAGAAATCCCCAGTACTTTCTTTATATAAATATTTATATAATTATATATGCATGTACATACTTGTACTATAATGGGAAATATTTACAGTGTGTTTTCGATCGTTTAAATTTAAATAAATGTGTTTGGTTCAATTTGTGAGACCAGGGCCATTTTCAGTTAGAAATCCCCCGTACTTTCTTATATAAAGATTTATATAATTATATATGCATGTACATACTTGTACTATAATGGGAAATATTTACAGTGTGTTTTCGATTCGTTTAAATTTAAATAAATGTGTTTCGGTTCCAATAATTTGGTGGGACCAGGGCCATTTTCTGTAGAAATCCCCCGTACTCTCTCTTTGTATAAATATTTATATAATATATATGCATATACATAGTTGGACTATAATGGAAATATTTACAGTGTGTTTTCGATTCGTTTAAATTTAAATAAATGTTTTCTGTTCAATAATTTGTGAGACCAGGAGCCATTTCTGTAGAAATCCCCCATTACTTTCTTTATATAAATATTTATATAATTATATATGCATGTACATACTTGTACTATAATGGGAAATATTTACAGTGTGTTTTCGATTCGTTTAAATTTAAATAAATGTGTTTGGGTTCAATGTCGTTGTGAGACCAGGGCCATTTTCAGTGAAATCCCGTGCTTTCTTTTATATAAATATTTATATAATTATATATGCATGTACATACTTGTACTATAATGGAAATATTTACGGTGTGTTTTTCGATTCGTTTAAATTTAAATAAATGTGTTTAGGTTCAATTGGTGAGACCAGGGCCATTTCGAGTGAAATCCAGTACTTTCTTTATATAAATATTTATATAATTATATATGCATGTACATACTTGTACTATAATGGGAAATATTTACAGTGTGTTTTCGATTCGTTTAAATTTAAATAAATGTGTTTCGTTCAATAATTTGTGAGACCAGGCCATTTTCTGTAGAAACCCTCTCTTTTTTATATAAATATTTATATAATTGTATATGCATACATAGTTGTACTATAATGGGAAATATTTACAGTGTGTTTCCGATTCGTTTAAAATTTAAATAAATGTGTTTCGGTTCAATAGTTGTGAGACCAGGGGCCATTTCTGTAGAAATCCCCCATTACTTTCTTTATATAAATATTTATATAATTATATATGCATATACATAGTTGTACTAATTAATGGGAAATATTTACAGTGTGTTTTCGATTCGTTTAAATTTTAAATTTAAATAAATGTGTTTCGGTTCAATAATTGGTGATGTTTCCGTTCAATTTGTGAGACCAGGGCCATTTTCAGTAGAAACCTCACTTTCTTTATATAAATATTTATATAATGTGTATATGCATACATAGTTGTACTATAATGGGAAATATTTACAGTGTGTTTTCGATTCTGTTTAAATTTAAATAAATGTGTTTCGGTTCAATGATTGCGTGAGACCGGGGCCATTTCGTAGAAACCCCCATTTTCTTTATATAAATATTTATATAATTATATATGCATGTACATACTTGTACTATAATGGGAAATATTTACAGTGTGTTTTCGATTCGTTTAAATTTAAATAAATGTGTTTCGGTTCAATAATTGGTGAGACCAGGGCCATTTCAGTAGAAATATTTTCTTTATATAAATATTTATATAATTATATATGCATGTACATACTTGTACTATAATGGAAATATTTACAGTGTGTTTTCGATTCGTTTAAATTTAAATAAATGTGTTTCGTTCAATAATTGTGAGACCAGGGCCATTTTCAGTAGAAATCCCCCGTACTTTCTTTATATAAATATTTATATAATTATATATGTGTACATACTTGTACTATAATGGGAAATATTTACAGTGTGTTTTCGATTCGTTTAAATTTAAATAAATGTGTTTCGGTTTCGCTTTCTTTATATAAATATTTATATAATTATATATGCATGTACATACTTGTACTATAATGGGAAATATTTACAGTGTGTTTTCGATTCGTTTAAATTTAAATAAATGTGTTTCGTTCAATAATTATGAGACCAGGCCATTTTCAGTAGAAATCCTCATTATAATGGTAGAAATATTTACAGTGTGTTTTCTCAACTTTCTTTATATAAATATTTATATAATTATATATGCATGTACATACTTGTACTATAATGGGAAATATTTACATTTCGATTCGTTTAAATTTAAATAAATGTGTTTCGTTCAATAATTTGAGACTAGGCCATTTTCTGTAGTGCATGTACATACTTGTACTATAATGGGAAATATTTACAGTGTGTTTTCGATCTGTTTAAATTTAAAATAAATGCATTTGAGTTCCAATAGTTGTGAGACCAGGGCCATTTTTCAGTAGAAATTCCAAGTACTTTCTTTATATAAATATTTATATAATTATATATGCATGTACATACTTGTACTATAATGGGAAATATTTACAGTGTGTTTTCGATTCGTTTAAATTTAAATAAATGTGTTTCGTTCAATAATTGGGAGACCAGGGCCATTTTCAGTAGAAATCCCCAGTGCACTTTCTTTATATAAATATTTATATAATTATATATGCATGTACATACTTGTACTATAATGGGAAATATTTACAGTGTGTTTTCGATTCGTTTAAATTTAAATAAATGTGTTTCGGTTCAATAATTGGTGAGACCAGGGCCATTTTTGCAGTAGAAATTTACTTTCTTTATATAAATATTTATATAATTATATATGCATGTACATACTTGTACTATAATGGGAAATATTTACAGTGTGTTTTCGATTCGTTTAAATTTAAATAAATGTGTTTCGGTTCAATAATTGAGACCAGGGCCATTTTCAGTGAGACTTTATATAAATATTTATATAATTATATATGCAGGCTATAATGGGAAATATTTACAGTGTGTTTTCAGTTTAAATTTAAATAGAAATAGGCCATTTTCCTGCATTTCTTTTATATAAATATTTATATAATTATATATGCATGTACATACTTGTACTATAATGGGAAATATTTACAGTGTGTTTTCGATTCGTTTAAATTTAAATAAATGTGTTTGGTTCAATGGTTGGTTGAGACCGGGGCCATTTTCATCTGTAGAAATCCCCAATTACTTTCTTTATATAAATATTTATATAATTATATATGCATGTACATACTTGTACTATAATGGGAAATATTTACAGTGTGTTTTCGATTCGTTTAAATTTAAATAAATGTGTTTCGGTTCAATAATTGGTGAGACCGGAGCCATTTTCGGAAGAAATTCCCCCCGTACTTTCTTTATATAAATATTTATATAATTATATATGCATGTACATACTTGTACTATAATGGGAAATATTTACAGTGTGTTTTCGATTCGTTTAAATTTAAATAAATGTGTTTCGGTTCAATAATTGGTGAGACCAGGCCATTTTCAGTAGAATTTTCACTAGAAACCCCTGCTTCTTTATATAAATATTTATATAATTATATATGCATGTACATACTTGTACTATAATGGGAAATATTTACAGTGTGTTTTCGATTCGTTTAAATTTAAATAAATGTGTTTCGGTTCAATAATTGGTGAGACCTGAGTCATTTTCTGTTGAAATTCCCCCCCGTACTTTCTTTATATAAATATTTATATAATTATATATGCATGTACATACTTGTACTATAATGGGAAATATTTACAGTGTGTTTTCGATTCGTTTAAATTTAAATAAATGTGTTTCGGTTCAATAATTGGTGGGACCCAGGGGCCATTTTCAGTAGAAATCCCCCTCACACTTTCTTTATATAAATATTTATATAATTATATATGCATGTACATACTTGTACTATAATGGAAATATTTCCAGTGTATTTTCCGATTGGTTTAAATTTAAATAAATGTGTTTCGGTTCAATAATTGTGAGACCAGGGCCATTTTCAGTAGAAATCCCCCCCGTACTTTCTTTATATAAATATTTATATAATTATATATGCATGTACATACTTGTACTATAATGGGAAATATTTACAGTGTGTTTTCGATTCGTTTAAATTTAAATAAATGTGTTTCGGTTCAATAATTGGTGAGACCAGGGCCATTTTCAGTAGAAATCCCCCATTTCTTTATATAAATATTTATATAATTATATATGCATGTACATACTTGTACTATAATGGGAAATATTTACAGTGTGTTTTCGATTCGTTTAAATTTAAATAAATGTGTTTCGGTTCAATAATTGGTGAGACCAGGGCCATTTTCAGTAGAAATCCCCCCCGTACTTTCTTTATATAAATATTTATATAATTATATATGCATGTACATACTTGTACTATAATGGGAAATATTTACAGTGTGTTTTCGATTCGTTTAAATTTAAATAAATGTGTTTCGGTTCAATAATTGGTGAGACCAGGGCCATTTTCAGTAGAAATCCCCCGTACTTTCTTTATATAAATATTTATATAATTGTATATGCATATACATAGTTGTACTATAATGGGAAATATTTACAGTGTGTTTTCGATTCGTTTAAATTTAAATAAATGTGTTTCGGTTCAATAGTTGGTGAGACCAGGGCCATTTTCAGTAGAAATCCCCCCGTACTTTCTTTATATAAATATTTATATAATTATATATGCATGTACATACTTGTACTATAATGGGAAATATTTACAGTGTGTTTTCGATTCGTTTAAATTTAAATAAATGTGTTTCGGTTCAATAATTGGTGAGACCAGGGCCATTTTCAGTAGAAATCCCCCCCGTACTCTCTTTATATAAATATTTATATGATTGTATATGCATATACATAGTTGTACTATAATGGGAAATATTTACAGTGTGTTTTCGATTCGTTTAAATTTAAATAAATGTGTTTCGGTTCAATAATTGTTGAGACCAGGGCCATTTTCAGTAGAAACCCCCCCGTACTTTCTTTATATAAATATTTATATAATTATATATGCATGTACATACTTGTACTATAATGGGAAATATTTACAGTGTGTTTTCGATTCGTTTAAATTTAAATAAATGTGTTTCGGTTCAATAATTGGTGAGACCAGGGCCATTTCCTGTAGAAATTCCCCCCGTACTCTCTGTATATAAATATTTATATAATTATATATGCATGTACATAGTTGTACTATAATGGGAAATATTTACAGTGTGTTTTCGATTCGTTTAAATTTAAATAAATGTGTTTCGGTCCAATAATTGCTGAGACCGGAGCCATTATCTGTAGAAATTCCCCCCGTACTCTCTTTATATAAATATTTATATAATTGTATATGCATGTACATAGTTGTACTATAATGGGAAATATTTACAGTGTGTTTTCGATTCGTTTAAATTTAAATAAATGTGTTTCGGTTCAATAGTTGGTGAGACCAGGGCCATTTTCAGTAGAAATCCCCCCCGTACTTTCTTTATATAAATATTTATATAATTATATATGCATGTACATACTTGTACTATAATGGGAAATATTTACAGTGTGTTTTCGATTCGTTTAAATTTAAATAAATGTGTTTCGGGTTCAATAGTTGTGAGACCCAGGGCCATTTTCATTCGTTTAAATTTAAATAGAAATGAAATCCCCATTTTCATTACTTTCTTTATATAAATATTTATATAATTATATATGCATGTACATACTTGTACTATAATGGGAAATATTTACAGTGTGTTTTCGATTCGTTTAAATTTAAATAAATGTGTTTCGGTTCAATAATTGGTGAGACCAGGGCCATTTTCAGTAATAGGAAATCCCATTTTCAGTAGAAACTTTCTTTATATAAATATTTATATAATTATATATGCATGTACATACTTGTACTATAATGGGAAATATTTACAGTGTGTTTTCGATTCGTTTAAATTTAAATAAATGTGTTTCGGTTCAATAATTGTGAGACCAGGGCCATTTCAGTAGAAACCCCCGTACTTTCTTTATATAAATATTTATATAATTATATATGCATGTACATACTTGTACTATAATGGGAAATATTTTTTTTTATTTTATTTTTTTTTTGGTTTTTTTTTTTTGGGGGTTTCTTCCTGTAAAACGTCTTGGAAACTGGGCGTACCTATTACTGTTTTAGAATTATACAATTCGGATTTCTTTAAATCGACTCTCTACTTCTAGGGCGAGTCGTCTGATTTTTCTATTTACACACCGTTATTTCGTTAAATTTAGACGGAGTATTTTTAAAATTCAAAGGCAGTTGCCGGCTAACTGCCGTTTATATTGACGCGGTTATCGAGGAAGGGAAAAAGGGGCACATTTATGCGCGGGCGGCCAAATCGACTAAGAAAACACGTTTCCTCTATATCGGTATTACTTATGTAACGTTTCGCGTTCCGCGGCAATTACATTCATTATAACGCAGTTTCGCCGTTTCGAATCATCCGACCGATAGGTTTTTGCGTCTCTTACAGTAAAATTGGGCCGTAGCGTATAATATATGACAGAATTTACAGTCCGACAATAAGAAATTTCGAATTGTCGTTTCGACAATATTTTTAAGACTATAATTGAACGGAATATTTTTATGTTGTTAGCTACAATTAAAGTAGAACTCGAATAATGAACGTTTTAATCTCGTTTGTTATTTGTTGATACCAAGTTCCGATTTAGTCGGCATTGGACACGTGGCTAAAGCGGGTTTGGGCAACGGTAGGTCGTCGTCGTGGTCTCATCTTATTTTTCTATTTACACAATTACTTGGTTAAATTTAACGATAGGTTTTTGCGTCTTTGACAGTAAAATTGGGCGTAGCGTATAATATATGAGGCGTGGTCCTAATCTCGTCGGGGCTCGATAGTTCGGTGGAGGAAATGTTATTCCGGTCGGATCCTCTATGGCCCGAGCCATATTTCTCTTTTACTAATAACTATCCGTTTACCTATATCAACCATCGCCTTTCTTTCGGTCGATTGGGCTAAAATTATTTTTTGTCAAGTTGTTTAATAAACACGGAGCCTACACTACAACCTAACCCTAGACTAGGTAGTACAATTTTAATTCAATTTTTACATCCCGATGCCTTCAATCGGGAACATTTTATTGCAAATTGACGAGCAAATATCTATAGGTGACATATTATCATATTGACTATAGGTTATATGTAGAAATAAAGGAATGAAACAAGTTTGTTTTGGTTGTGGTCAGGTAGCCGACTCTCTCTACAATTGCAGAGAATAGAACCACAAAATTGTCCACGTATCATAATTACACGATTGAATACTGATAAAAGAAAAGCCGATTCCCAATTAACGTATAGGTTAGGTTATATAAAATATACCTAATATTACGGTTATTTCGGTAAATTCCCAGCGCACCTAACCAGTAGTATCCCGGTATTGATTGTTTCATCATGCCATATATCGGTGCCCATCGTGGTCAGTAAATAGAGATATTGTACCGTTTCGTACAGTATTGTTTAGACGAAGGTGGCTTTATAGCGGTACGTACAAAGTTTTGGAATACTTTTTACAGTCGGCCTCCCCCAACTGATTTCTCAACTTTCTCACTATATATTGAAGCGATCTATTATGTCGTGCTTAGGTAAACAACGTAATATAATAGGTTCGGTATATAATATCACCCAATACATTATACTTGGGGACCTCCTGTAGTTTGTAGGGGGGGGGGGGATTTTGGTGGTGGGAATTGATTAGGAATATCAAATATTCCAATATGCAATATCAGAGCCAGATGTAAAAGTGGGGAAACCCGCGCGATTTGACAAAAAAAACAAACTAAAATTAGTACGTTTTATCTTTCATTAGTCTAGAACGGCAGGATGGACAAGGTACCATTCCAGGACGAAAGCCGTGAGGACAGGGAGCTGACGGATGAGGAAATGAGACAGCTGGAGAGACAGAACGGCAGGATGGTGTCAGAGTTTGTCTCTTGTAAATTGGAGGCGGAGGCGAAAAAACACTGGGACCTGTTTTACAAGAGGAACGAGAACAGGTTTTTCAAAGATCGCCACTGGACGACGAGGGAGTTCGACGATCTGGTCGGCCGAGAGGCCACACAAATGGGAGAGCAGAAGGAGAACATCAGGCTCCTGTTGGAAGTTGGATGCGGAGTCGGAAATTTGATATTTCCGCTTGTCGAGGAGGCGCCCACCGCTAATATGTTCTATTACGCGTGCGATTTATCACCGAGAGCCATACGCATGTTCAAGTCCAATCCCAACTACGACGAAACTAAAATGAAGGCCTTCGAGTGCGATGTGACGTCGCAAAAGCTGACCGACTTTATAGGTAATGGTTTTTTATTTGTTTTTTATATAAACATTTTCTTTGCCCGATCGTTAGCTCAACGGTTGGCCACCATCTCTAGCGCTGTACCAAAACTCTCACAAACAGAAACAGCACCTAAGAAAGTTTGATCAATTCAATTTTGATTAAATAATATATATAATTTATTATACATCGTAACTGCTATAAGTTGCCAATCCCCAAAAGAAAATTCAGTTAGTCCGATTTAATTTATAAATTTATTTATTCGGCTCGTTTATTTATTGTATTAATTTATGGAAATCGCTCGAGTTGTTTGCATGCAGGAAAAATTTCAGATCAGTGGGGCGGGGCATCCCAACCCCTGCCAACCGCGCTCTTTCCCCGAATATTACCCGATCCCGCCACAAATTTGTGATAATTAAGAATTCCCGTCTCTCATTTAATAATAAAGTGTAACGCTCGTTTAATTAAATATTATTAATAAATTTGTTGTCTCAGGCGACAGCCGGGTGGATGTGTGCACGCTGGTGTTTGTTCTGTCAGCAATACACCCGGACAAATTTGTTGGCGTTCTGAACAACATACGCCAAGTTATGAAACCGGACGGTGTCATCCTGTTCAGGGACTATGCACTCCACGACATGGCCCAGCTCAGGTTCAAACCGGGGCACAAGATAGCTGAAAATCTCTACATGAGGCAGGATGGAACCAGGTGTGAGAGTGAATTCTATTTTGAAATCCTCCTACTGTCGCATTCCAAGTAGGACTTGGTACTCCGAGAAGGAAACGAGGTGGTAGGGACCAAAATCCGGCCAAATATAGATTCCTACTACAATCATATAAATGTGTTGAGACAAGCAAAACATTTTTACAATGTTGTTTTTACATCGTTACAATATTTGTAAATACAGAAAGTCGTAGACTAAGAAGTGGAACTTTAAACAAAAATATTAGAAAAAAGAATCCATCGATAAATTAATAGAATTCATAAAAGCAACAAATCTGTGAAATACGTCTGTTTTGTATTGTTCTATGGATCGAGAAAATGAAAATAATCGTACGAATTGTGCTTGTAATTCGCACAATCTTGCGTTGTTACAATCTAAAAGAAATAGTTTGGAATACCCTCGACTTTGGGCCGATTTATTTTTTTTTAAACGATAACGATACATTTTACAAAATTCCCATTTTTTGTGATACCGAACCGTATTAAAAGATTATGAGGGAGAACATGACGAATGAAACTGTGACTGCATTTGATGTTTCACTGTAGGAAACACCCGTTCACATAAATATGATGAAGCGAAATTAGCGCTAACTTTCTGGGCACGAATAGATGGTAAAGTGGGTTTTGACGAGGACTTTTAGAACTCAAATTTTGGAACATTAAATAAACTGATTGATTTTATTGGAAATACACAAAAAAACTGCAACATTGAGTAGAAGAAACGAAGAAGCAAGTTTTGACCGAAAACAAAATCTACTTGCAGGTCATATTTCTTCTCGTTGAAGGCGCTCGAAGAATTGTCAAACAATGCCGGTTTTGAAGTGGTTTCAAAGTGCTACGTAAACAGGCGCACTGTGAACAAGAAGGAGCAAATTGATGTAGCGCGCAGGTTCGTACAGGCCAAACTCAGAAAACCGTCATCCTAGAGCCAGCCAGCCGACCAACTGACACAACTGTCGTGTCTTAGAACAGAAATTGTCTCCAGTCCGCAGTTTCTGCTTCAGAGGAGAACTCTCAAGGGACGACTAGCGCCCGTTGTAAATTAGGTATTATATAGTTATATTTCTAGATTCTTACATACTACTGTATCAGTACATAGTTTTGTCCATCTTGTCTCCTTTCGCTCTGTATGTGTGTGTGTGTGTGTGTGTGTGTGTATTACTGTATGTTTACACATAAATTATATACTGTATTTTCTCAATTACTAGATGCACCCTTATTTACAGAAGAAAAGGAAAAAAAGGATGAAATTCATTATTCGAATTTCACTTTAATTGTAGGTAACGCGCAAAAAAGAAATATTCTGTTCAAATTATGACCTAATAAAAATATTACAGGAACTGTCAATTAAAAATTCTTATTATCGGACCGACCGTAATCCTCGTTTGACACAATTTAAAACAATATTAATCTAACGAAATTGATAAACTGATTTATTCTGAGAGTTAAATATATATCACTGGAAGAGATGTCTCTCGGAGCCGGAGGTCTCCACTCGGTTGATATATGCCTGGAATTCCACGAATGTTAGTTTTTATGCTGGTCGTCGTGACATATAAAATGGGAAGAAAGGGCAGAACTCAAATATAAAACCCTGGAACGGATTCTAAAAAATGACGGATGTAATAAATCAAATATTTTATACACATAAAAATACGCATTCAATTAGTTGTTTGTTTTGTTTTGCAGGTATGTTTACCTGTCGAATCGGCCCAAGAACGCTGATTACAACAATGAGGTGAGTTATCAAAAATTTAAATAAAGTTTATTTATCGCTATTTGTGTAAAAGACGTGTCCAAATTGACGAATTCATAGTTCATATGAGAATTGCGATTTGATGAAAAATCACTCAATTCAATGTCTTTCGCTCCTATCTGATTGGGCACTTTTTGCAAATTGCAATTGTACAAAGTAAGAATACTGTACCGGAAATTTACGAATGTACATTGTATTCAATTATTCGTTTAATTTTTTCACGCTATCGTACCCCTGGAATCAGTCTAAAATCGCAACAAACAATGCGGTGAGTTATCAAAAGTTTAAATAAAGTTTATTCAATCACTATTTTGTGTGAGTGACGCATCCGAATGATCGCTTCATAGTTCATTTGAGAACTGCGATTCGAAGACAAAAAAATAATGGATTTTTCGCGTCTTTCGCCCCTATCTGATTTACGACACTTTATTTTCAAAATAAAATAATAATCATTAATAGGATATTGATATTAATTTTGCGAGTTGAATCTTTTCAATCAGTTTTGTTATAATTTATACATTTTTTTTGTTCCAGCTCAACATTCCACTCGGATTGGCCCCAACGTCCACTTGCGTTTTCGGCCCTTTGCTAGACCAATGACGAAAGCAATCGCCATCCTGGCCATCGGCACACTATAAAAATCACAGTCGAACGATTGAAGACATTTAAACAAAAAAAGTCCAAACAAACAATGTATTGTTATATATATTACACATTCATTTCATCTCTTAGAAATAATATTTGGAGTTAAATTCAGCGTAAATTGGGATTCCTTTGGCAGATCAAATGTTCCTTGAATTAATTAATATAAACGTCTCTTCTACTCGACCTTAATGTCACCTACGTTTGTGTAATTGAGAATTCTGAAAACAATTGAGGAAAAATTTGTATTTGTACGTAATTTAATCTATCGAGTTGACAAAAAATGAGCAAACTCGTATGTTGATGAGAGTTTTTAAATATTTCATCCGACGTATATATTACGGGTTATTCGATATTATTAATATTTGTTACGCGAATTTTTCTCATATCCTAGATGAGATTCCGGTAATTTGTTGGAAAATGATTAGTAAAATGAGGAAACTATAATTATGCGAAATAGGTACATTGGAAAAATAGCGATAGATTGGTTTATTTTAATTATCACGTATAGCAAGAATAAAATGGAACGTTCTTGACACTTAAAATTTGGCTAAAGGTAACAACTTACATTTCGTTCTTGTCGAATATAAACTAATTAAAATCATCGGTGGATCCTCAGCCCAAGAAAAAACGGTTTTAAAACGCAACATTGTCCCCAAAATGCTGTTTCAATGCAAGATCAACCCCCAAAAAAAAAAAACTTTAAAGCAGGATCAGCCCATAAAAGTTTAAACTGTGGCAGGAAAATGTGGTCCAAAAAGCTGTTTTACCATTAACAACACTCATTAAACTTTGAAATTTCCCCCAATCTGTCTCCTATTCTCAGTGAACAAATGTCCCAAAGCGCCGAGTCAGCTTCAGCCTCCGAAGGGTACACACCTATACCTGGTGTCCCATTGTGAACGCGAGCAAGCAAGACACCCTCACCCAGCCCCCACCCACAACAGATCAGTTAACAGTCAGTGTAGTGTTAGTATTTGCGTGATAATTAGCAAACAGTGAACAGTGAGTGCATCGAACAAAACAAATCCAGAGTGGGACGAAACTCCCACGATGGAAAAGAGGTTGAAGAGGAGACACGACGCAGAGATGGAGCCAGTCAAGACCAGCAACCCTTTCAACGTCCTCCCAGTAGACGTTGAAGAAACAGAATCAAGGAGGGAACAGATTCCTCCTATCGTAGTCAGCGGCGCTATCGCTGACATAAAAACATTCATCTTAAACTGCGAAAGGGTCACCAAATTCAAGGTGATCTTAAAGAGCACTGGGAGGACGACACAAGTCCACCCAAAAACGAAGGAAGATACGAATAACCTCCTCCACCATACGTTCGCTTTTAAGAGCGAAAGGAGGAAGAAGTGGGTAATCCACGGACTCCCGGCCTCAGCCCCAGTCGCCGAAATTCTCGACGACTTAAAAGGACAATTACCTGGAACCCACCAGGTAATTCAAATGAATAAAACAGACGGCGACGGAAAGAAGAGGGCCCTCCCAACCTTCGTCGTAATAACAAATAACGAGGTCCAACTCAAGGACTTCAAAAACATCGTTATATATTTCCACCGGGTGCGAGTGGAAAAATACACGACGCAGGAAGCGGTAACACAGTGCTACCGATACCAGCTATTCGGGCACAGCAGCAGATACTGTGCCCTCAACCAAAAGTGCGTGCGTTGCTCGGGGAACCACCGAGCTAGCGATTGCGATCGCACCAAAACTAAAGTCAAATGTGCAAACTGCGGGGGCGACCACGTAGCGAGCCTCCGAACCTGCGAAGCCCGCAGTAGATATATCGCGGGCAAAGAAAAAGTCCAGAGGCCACAAAAGCCTCAAACGCAAGACAAGCCGAAAATTATAAACCGGCCAGCCCCGATCGTACCGGGAAGAAGCTACGCGGCGGCAGCGGCAGCGACAGCGACAGCTCCACCACCACCACCACCATCCCAGGCACCCCAGAGCGGACAACAAGAAGATCCCATGAGTTTCTTGGGCGAACTAAGAAGCCTCGGCCAAGAACTAAAGGCCCTGAACATTACCAGGTTGATAGAAATCGTGAAGAACATGGTCAGAGACCTAAAATCCAGCGCTGACTAGACAGGGTGGAAGTCCTGTATAGGTATCGCCCAGATTCTCGACCCGTAAACTGGTCCTAAGCGGACTAGTTTACAACTCGAGGGCTACTAAGCCATTTCAACGAAGTCTCCCAAATCATCATCGAAAATAGAGTGGACGTAGCACTCCTCACCGAGACACACCTACGAGAGAAGAATCGTCCGTTTCTCCCGGGTTACACCATCTACAGAAGCGATCGAGATACACCCGGTCGGAGTGGCGATAATAATAAGCAACAGACTTCGCCACCAACAAATACCGATTCGAAATCGAATATGGAGCGGTGGGAGTACAAGTTAAAGGGCAGACAAGACCGGTTAACTTCGTCGCTGTCTACAAACCACCGGCAACGAAATTGGACTACCTCGCCCTGAAACAAATGCTAAATTGCTCACAAACGACGATTGTGGCGGAGACTTCAATGCAAAACACACCTTCTGGAACTGCGTCAGAAGGAACGCGGCGGGAACCGAATTGAAAAAGTTCCTAGACGAAAATCGGGCGTCCACATCGAGATTCCCCCAAAACACACCCACATACCCGACAACGGAAACACCCCACCCACCCTGGATCTCATCCTGTCAAATAGGGGACACAAAATAGCCAGGACGCGAGTGCTAAACCTCGGATCGTCGGACCACTTGCCGGTTTTCTTCCGGGTACAACACGGACCGGAAATATGCTTAGATAAACCGGTCCCGCAGTACCATCGAGCCGACTGGGACCTCTTCAGGACAACGGTCAACGACGCCACCGCAACCGCGATGCCACCTTTGACTACGGACCAGGACATTGAAAACGCAATCGAGACGCTAACGAAAACCACACAAGTGTCCATACGTACAGCGATTCCGATTAGAACGTCGACGATAAAACCACCAGCTCTACCGGACGACATCAAACAACTAATTGCCGTCAAGAATAGGACACGCAGCCGATGGTAAAAACACAGGAACAGGGAAGACAAAAGAGAAACCAATAGCGAAAAAGCGTTCGATTCGGTATGGCCTGACGGACTCGTCTATAAAATGCACAATGCGGGAGTGTCCACCAGAATGTGCGGTCTCCTGCGCTCCTTCCTCACAGACAGGAAGATCAGAGTCCAAATCAACGATTCGATCTCAGAGCCCGCCTCTATCCCGGCAGGCGTTCCTCAAGGATCCGTCCTCTCCCCACCCTATTCAACCTATACACGCCGACCTCATCTCCGATATCCCGAAAGGAGTCAAATTAGCGGCATTCGCCGACGATCTGGCCCTCTACTCCTCGAGCCTATCGCCGAAGAAATTGCTAGACAGACTGAAAACGCCGGTACAGAAAATAACGAGTAAACTAGAATTGTGGATAATTAAGACTAACGCGTCGAAAACTGAAGCGATTCTTTTTACGAACCAGCGGACGACGAAAAACAAACCGACAGTACTCGAATCCGAACACAGGCGTGCCCCTAAAGAAATCGGTCAAATACCTCGGACTGCACATAGACGAAAAGTTGCTGTGGTCAACTCATATACAGGCTGTAAACCGGCAGGCCAAAAGCAAACTAGGAAGACTCTACTGTCTTCTCAAGTCAAAGGTGCTCAATGAGAGGTCGAAACTGACCGTATACAAAACAATAATCGGGCCCTCCCTACTTTACGCGTGTCCCGTTTGGCGTAAAGCGGCCAACACACACTTGAAAAAACTACAAATCACACAGAACAAATGCCTCCGTATAGCCCTCGACATACCCCCAAGAACAAGAACAGAACACGTACACGACTTGGCCCAGACACCTAAACTGGACGAAATAATAGACAAAATAACGACCAAACACAGAGACAAACTCCAAATCCCCTGGCATCTTCCTCCCGGCTACCCCAAAGACCCCACTGGCCACCCAAAAGACGTACCTCAAGGAGGAGGGTGCTCACGCCCAGCTAGAAGACCCCCCAACCAAAGTGAAAGTGAAACAGTGTAGTGAAAACTGTGGATGAGCAAGCTAAAGTGTCTATAGTGCATAGTGCTAACGACGGTATGCGACCGGTCGTATACTGTCACCAGTGCCCCAGTGATCAGTGCACCGACACAAAGTTTCGCGAGCAGCGCAGTGAACCCAAGTAGCAAGTGCAAAGTGCAGTGCAAAGTGTGTGAACGAATGTGTGTGTTTGTGCGAGTGAATGTAGAGAGTGTAGTCTAGGTCCTCGGGTTTTTATTGTGTATTTTCCCGACTAGCAAAAAACATCGTAAAAAAAAATTCACGTATAATGTATTATAATATTTAAGAATATAAATGTAAAAAGGCCAATAGGCCGGAATACATACACTAATCAAAACTTGTTTATAGCGTTGTATCGTTGTTATATTGTATTTATAATAATAAAAATTATTTGTATCCCAAAGCGAATTATACTTGGCCCTGAAAGGAGATTTGAAAAATGGAAAACTTTTGAAATTTCAAAATATTCCTCCCTCCCCCCGATCTGTCTGATACTTGTTGAACAAGTATCCCAAAGTGAGATACACTTACTGAGGAGAATGTTTCATTTTCTCCGTTATTATTGAAGGTATTGGCGGACTCGTTTTTCTAAAATACTGTCTTCGACTAATGGCAGTTGTAGGAAACTTAACTTTAAACAAATTTAATGATTTAAATATGTCCTTTTCAGCCAGCTGGGTGGGCTAATGAGAACCGGGAACCGTGGATTTTCCCGGAGAGGATAGAGATAGATAGGATAATTAATATAGATATTAGCCCAAATAATAGTTTCAGATATGTGATTCTTGGCTGATTCTTAAGTAAGAGTTATATAGATATACATTTTGGTACCGCCTTCCCAACCCATGTCTTAGTCACCCACCGGTATATAAACGAATGTTCTATACAACGGAGAGAATTTTATTTCAACAATTTGCCCCCGAAAAACCTTTTTGTAACGAAAACTTTCTTTCACACTTACCTACAAGATTCGGTGCCGTTATATCGATAGGTATTTAGAAAAAAATTACCCCCCCCCCGAACGAACAGTGTTTCATATTTTTACTCGGATTTGGCATTTTTTGAATGGGAAGATAATAAATACGAGTAATCGTTCGGATCTGGCATTTTTTAAAACTTAATACTACCTTTGTAACCATCAAGGTGTTTTTCCTTTAATTGCTCGTGTGTTAATCGTTATTAATTTAACGATTCGATAAAATCCTCCAATATAAAAACGTAATAGGTTTCAGACACTCATTTTTGTTCTCTTTCAAAAATTGGCCTAGATGTTGGCTCCGTTTCAACGATATATATTAGTGAGACGCCTTAATAGTAGTGGCTTAGGTTTACTATAAGCGCCACACTAAATTACTACTATACTATGTAATGGTCGATGATCAATATAGGCGATCCTATATCGTGCCTATATTTTATAAATAAATAGAATAATCGGATAAAAAAAGAGAGCTCAATAAAATAACAAACAGTTTATTTATTTCGTTACAACAATTAACAAGACGTCCATAGCCCACTTCTTACAATTAAATAGCGTTACAATTTTATATAATTTTAACAAACTCGTTTTTAAACCATTATACCCCTACAAAATTCCTTTTTGAAGTCTTTTACAGACAGAAGAGCGATACTGGCACCGAGAGCGGTAATCTAATTTTTAAAATCTAATTTACTTAGTCTCCGATACTAAGAACACAATAACTTGACACAAGATAGACAGACAATACACTTTGTTCTTATACACTCTCGTTATACATATATATATATATATATATATATATATATATATATATATATGTATATCATACTTAAATTAAACCAAAAGGAATGATATACGACGACTCTAAACGGTCGTCCTTAATGTAATAATAAAATTGCTCTGTGTGTACGTTGCAGGCTTTGTATTAAACAGTTTTTCGGAAGAAAATAATAGATAAAATAATTGGCGTAAAAAGGGGGAAGGATTGTTGAGATAAAAGCGTACCTTATTTTTATTACTTAAACCGAGAGTTGTTAAAAAGTTGAGAGAGGGCGGTGGGCCTGGGCAGAATATTGCCAACATTGGCACCAGTCAGTAGTCAGTTTCCCAGTTTATGGGCAAAAAAGAGAAGCTTTAATATCTATCGAGGATAGACCCAAAACCCAATAAAAACTGCAACCACAATTAAAATTGCGCTTTGACCATTAAAATGCGAACAACGAACAATTTGTGCCGCATCCCTCTCACACTCTCGGACAAAAAGTATATTTTAATTTTTTATTTCTATCGACGTAAAATCAACATTGGGCGAACGATATTTTACGTTTCTTAACCAGTGGCGAATCCGGACGATGGCCCGTAAATTCGTTTGTGTACAAGTCGCGTCGATAATTTACCGATACCGGATCCGTAAATACATATATAAAATGGAATTTAATTATCGGACGAGGAGAATGAACGGAACGACTTGTCTGGAAAAGTCCGTATTTGCAAAGTCGGTCCAACGATAAGCCACCGGTTGCAGTTATTAGTTGCAGTTGCATTAACGGTAGAGTACATAGACAAATAAATGGTAGAAACCGAGTCATCAATATATAGCGGACACCCAGACAACCTTCCAACTATGAAATGCGGTTAGACAACAAAATTAATTCTAAGCGCTGACGAATATTTAGTTTGTTTATTGTAAATTACAAAATTGTCTCGACCCCGAAAGAAAAATGCCAAGTCAATATAAGAAAATAGTTAAATTATTGTAGAAATTTGGGTAACGTTTGTGAGGTGAGGTGAGGTGGTTAGCGGTGATCCCAGAATGTGAGATTGTCTACCGGCTGATAACAGTTTTGTAAAGTTCAACGGCTCGATGTTTATCTTGTTTTCCCATAAACCTTTCATAGACACGAACTGGGGGCATTAGGGAGCCCCCGGTAATTTTTCGTTTTCACAGTTTTATGATTCCCCCGTAACCTCTGGAATAATAAATAGAAATACCGGTCCTTTGAGCCTGGAACCCTCTCTCTCCCCCCCTCACCACCTCTCTCTTTCTCCCCCCTCTCTCCTCGCTATCTCCCTCTCCCTCCCTCCCTCTCCCATCAATACAGAATTTTATCTTCGATCGTTAAAAATAATTTGAACACTGCCTACCTCTACATATAACGAATAATGGTGAATTCGAGACACGCCTCAACTGTTACGACCACACATAACGAGCGCTACTTTCTTTTTACGTTTACTTTCTTCATTTTGATAAAGAAGATTCTATTAATTCTTACAAATACGAGTTGATAATTGAAATTATATTCCGGCCGCGAACGTAACAACGACTTATCGAGTTATAAATGTTAAGATGGAAACGCTCCTCCTCCCTGAATTGTTGTCCTCCGGCTGTTTGAGTGAGATTACAAAAGAGAAAATACGAGAAAATAATTCAGTACAAAGTTAAAGTGAGTACGAGTGGGTCACAGTCGCACAATCACCCGCTCTCCATTATTTTTCTAAAAACTGAACTCGACTAACCTTGTTCGTTAGGTCCACATTTAATAAATACCAACTGTGAAGAAACTGTCCGTAAGAAACTGTGTATTAATTATATTAAAATCTTACGGAGCGAGTTGTCACAAACCTTGCGCCGCGTAGAATAAATAACAGAAACCACAACCGCAGAAACTGGCTATCGCTTAACGAACAGTTCGGACAGCGGACAAATCGGACGACAAACACTTTCGGGAAATGAACAAAAACTAATCCTAACGAAAACCTCTCGGCTCTCGGAACACCCGACACCAGTCCTCAATTTGTACTGAAAATGGATGTGCGCGATGACACTGTCGTTATCGACAAATCGGTGATCGGTTAACGGACAATTCGGATAGAGGACATAATCTTGGAACGGATTATGTCGGTTAACCGATCACTCGCTGTACCATTATACGGGTAATCCCTCCCTTTTCAATTTCGAGATAGCCCTACCCTAATTAATAGATAACGGAGAGAAACTGTAGGTTTTGTGTTCTTCTCTCTCCTCTCACCGGTTTGGTCGTCCCCGCTAGGCCGGTTTCAGTAGCGTTGTTAGTCACTTTGGATGGTTTTTGGGCCATACCAGAAGCGACCCTTGTAGAGAGTACAAGTGACAGTGACAGTGCAATGAGGATTCGCCCCAAAAAGCATCCAAAGTGACGGTGACAGTGAGCGCCACTGAAGATGGCGGGTGGGCGAGCAGCCGAAACACCAAACCACCGACAGCAGACGGAACCACACAAAATCCCCCCTCCTTTTGTTATTAACCAACCCGACCACCCACACACACACACACACACACACACACAGCTCAGCTCAGCTATTCTACAATAGAGCAAATCCTTGACAACTAGCCGCCAAGTGGGAGTCTGCAATTAAATATTGACGTAAAAAATAAACCCCATGCGCGAGCGATATGTTTGTGCTGTTCATCAGTTGTCCATAACATTGGACAGCAGCCCACCGGCCGTTGTTATAAAACTGCGTCTCATCCATCTGTTACTAATGTCCTCACAAATCTAAAACCTACGTTCAGTTCAACTAACTGACCAGAACACCCGGCTGAGTCTCTCTACCAGACAGCACCACTCGTATTAGCCAGCCAGCCTGGAACAACTCCACCACCACCACCACCACCATATCATATCATATCATATCATAATCATTAAATAGAGGACCCGCTCACCTCATTTCCGCTACACTGATATTCGATAACTTTAGCCCACACCACGCTCCGTACCTCTATAATCCTACTGGCACTAATTATATCCTATTTAGCGAATGGAATAATGTTTTATAAATAATTTGCTTCTGATGCATTGAGAAACCCTTCTTTTTTTTTTTTTGTTTGAATTGAATTTAAAGACGAGGAAACTGGTGCCTAGTCTCCAGTTGCGATTACCGGGGGATGACTATAGGAAAACCTATTACAATTGACGACAACGACAACAACAACAACAACACTACCGTATAAACACGACAACCACCCAGTTAACTTACAAAACCCGTGTCATGTTCCTAATAGTCGGCCAATTACAAAAATAAATGGTAACCTATAAAACTGTTTTCTAGAATACTCTCCGTTCGAGCCAGTAATATAAATATGATATGGGACTCTTTCAATCAATTTATATAACAAAACATTAGATCACTATTTAAAACACGATGCTCGTAAAATTTCTTTTTAGATGACAAAATAAAAAAAAAAATATATATATATATATATATATATATATATATATATATATTGTGAGGAATGTCTTACTTAATAATTAATACCGATCCCTCCAAAAACAAAAAAGCTACAATATAAAACCGAATATTGTGAATTGTACTAGAGCCGGAAAAAGTGTCAGCCAAAGTTAAGCTTATTAATTAAATTAAATAATGACCAACAGACAGTTGTCAGTCGGTCGGTCATTGTACCGACCAGCAGTTTTCAATAACATATTATACCACAATTCACTGAACACTACCTTCTTATTAATATTAATACGAAATTATTATACCGTCGGATACATAAACCGGAGCGACACTTCAACTGGCGTACTCGTTGAATGCCAACAGGCAACCGACGGCACCAAAATATCCCTGCAATAATGCAAAACATTATTATTATTTTTTTAGTCGAGGTTAACTAAAACAACAATAAAGCCAATATAAAAAATTTAAGACGATAAGAAGAAAACATCGCTACTAAGTAATTTACAGTACGAACGCATAATACTGTAGGAAGAATACGTCAGTTGACAGTTGGGGGTTGACCCCCCAAATGGGCAATTTCAGGATTATTCCCGTGTTTCGAAACCACCCTATTCAGCTCCATACGGGTTCCTTCCCATACTACCGGTTGGTAGTACCATCTTCTAATAAAGGTAGAGAACGCATCGAACAAGTCATAATCCCGAGAGTATAAACGACACCCCCCACCTCCAAGTATATATCGTAAAGATAAACAAACCCTGGAATAGCGGGGACAAATAACCCCCGACTGACTAGCCTCGTTCTTCCGACAGTATTAATTATCCAATCCTAGCTAAAGGGAGTCAACCATCATTTTTAATTAGAGAGACAATTATTACCTCGTGTTCGAGAAACAGAGCTTTGAGAGTTCCTTTCGACCAGTATTCCATTGCATAAGCCAACAACTTCATCGATATCGGGTTCACCCGAAGAAAATTGCCAACAAACACAACCTGAAACAAAAATATATCTCTCATATACTACGATTAATAAATGGAATTAGCGATTCCACTCATTAGGAGAATTAGGACACAATATCATTTATTAGCGCCTACATATACAGTGCGATAACAGTCTACTAGTTCAAACTAGTTTCGCAGACCAAAGAAATAAACACAGAAATTGCAAAGTCAGTCGATTATGTTATATATAACATTAGATTATCTTAACGATATCTTAGTCTAATAATTAATCTCTCTCATCTAACATGCGATGCGGTATAAATCCAAATGATAGAATTTCCGAAACCTACTGCCGATTGAATCATCCCACTGACAATCGACAATTGTTTTCTTAATGCCACTATCTGCGCAATTTATTACTGTAAATCCATTTTCTCTGTGGAACGATAATTGGTTTATAATAGAATTTGAGGTTGCGCAACATCTAAAACGTACGAATTACGCTTAAAACAAAAAATTATTTTGTCAGTTTCGGTCAAATTATTCGAATAATAGGTACTATAAAATCGGAAAAAAAATTATTTCCCGTCGATCGGAAAAACTGAAATTGAGAAGACCCATTAAAGTTGTACAATAACACTAACATACAATTGTCAACTAATTTCATTTCTATTTAATTTCGTTTGTGTAATTATCTTTTAGTATACTACAGCTTTATAGTATTAAATCAGTTATAAAAAGTTACAGAAGGTTTTTCTTGGTCCATTTCTTAGACACAGAAACAGTAAAATGTTACCCCCCTTAATGAAATATACCCCACACCACGAGCACCCGTCCAATAATGCCCGTCTCTTATTAAATTAAATTAATGCAATAATTTTATTTCTTCACCACTTTGTTATTTCTAAACTATGACACAAACTTACCCTGTTTATTTTTTCATTGAGAGCGCACATCCTTGCGATAGATCCGATGTTGTTTGTTATTGTCACGAGTGTCGCCCGTGCGAGGTCCTCTTTAGACACGGATTCTCTCTTCGTACTCAAGTTCATGTTGCCAAAACTAGAACCGATGCGAAATTATCGTTTAAAAATAGCCCGGCTCGTTTTTAAACAAGCGATTCAAATACAAAAGAAAGAAGGAACCAAGACACCCGGAAATGCAACACCCGTGTTATATCCCGGGACAGCATTTGTCCGGGAGCGAAGAACAATAAACATTTTCGTTCGGTTTTCTTTTTATTTTAGGCACAGATTAACACCTTTTTCACAAACAGAACGGGGAGGTGGAATATTTCTTCGTCCATTAAAAATTTGATAAATATTAAGATTCGATAAATGAATGAACCGGGGTCTAGAATTAAACATTACTAACCGGGGACCACCGACATTGCGTACAGTACATATAAATAGTGTCCAGAGAGTACCGGTAATACTAAATGTGGATACTAAATTGGGTCACTATACGGCTGTGATACGATATCTGATATCTATCATACACTGACCGCCCACTGCCCACTGCCCACTGGCCGGCGCTGACCAAACTCTCACCCACCCAGATGGTGGACAAGTGTAAATAGACCATTCGAAGAATTTCTCCAACTTATAGCAACAATGAAACAACTTCTCAAGAGTCTCAAGAAAGAACGAGAATAATTACACAACTATTACAGAACTAGTATGAAGAGCTTCATCAAGTACCGGAGGGTGAGCATCTCTACACTCATCTCTACAGCGGCTCTATTTTAGTAGAGTTTATCACTAGCCCCACGATGGGGCTAAATAGAAATGAAATAACGCAACACTTTGAAATAATTCTACCGAGTATAAATTCTGTTCCGGGATTTGGATCACGACAGAGCAATCGAAAACAGAGGCTTAATAAATTTAATTTATTTCTTAATAAGATTAATAATAATTGTCAGCGGAGGAGATAAATAAATAAATAATATAGAGAGATACGGTTAACGTAACTAACCTGCTGGCTACGAGGTCACCGGGCAGTGCGAACCTGTCATAATCACCTCCGTAAATGTCCTTGACGAGCTTGTCGACGTTAGTGTTGTCGCCCCTCGCCGCCAGCTCTATTGCCTCTTCAAAAGTGTTGCACCCGGTCAACAGGCAGCACAGCCCCAAAAATGTACCCCCGCCCAAACTAAAAGACAACAAAAGAAAACAATTCAATTTCAATTTTATTACTCCACCTATTTATATAATAACCCACAGACGCGTCTTACCGTCTCTATATATTACAACTTTGCAACAATCGCATAGGCAATTTGACAAGAATAAACTTCGATATAGATTTGCATAATTAAAAATGTATGAGAGTCGATGTGAGTGGCAAAAAATTTGCCAACGGATTTATAATTTTTGAATACGTTTCGACACGTCCCGTAAAGCTGGCCCTACTTTGCGTGTTTTCCTTTTTCTAATCTCTTTACTTTTCTCTTTAATTTCGGTAACGTCATAGAGCCCCACAATCATAGAGCCGCAAGATAGATAGACCGACGATTACAACTTACCTCGTCCCTGATATTCTCTTGAAACTGTTTTCACCATAGACGGCCAGTACGCTTACCCCGGAACCTATATTCACTATCTGAAATGGAAAAAAAATTTAGATCTATATTAGTCGACCGTTAAAAAAAGGTATATAACAATGGTGGTGGGGACGACATCTGTCTGTCAATCTAAAAATCTCTCTGTCAATGCTATGCTGCAAATCCGGAACCCATTTCTGAATATCTCGAACCGTACCTGGTTCGTTTATTTTTGGTGCGCACCATTTTGAGTAGCGGACCCAAAGTCAAGATTCCAGCTTTCAGCCGTGTTTCGTGCAAAATTTTTCTTTAACCTTTCCCGGGGAGCTTACATTCAAAAATGTCAGTCAATGGAAAATGACTCGATTTGGGTGGCTATTGATAGGGGAAAATCTAGCTCTAGGGGATAATGGAGCCAAGCCAAAAAACAGGTGCCGGGTGAGAAAACGGAATAAACTGAAATAAATAAATGTAACGACTTTGTTAAAATTTAAGCGGAAATGTATTACAAGTGGTTGGTGGATGAGAGTGTTGTGAGTGTTATGATTTATAATAGCGCAATAAATGGGAATATGTTGTAGTGGTGGTAGTATGTGGGTGGATATTGCTATGTGTGGTGGCACTCACTAATGCTAACCGACTACCGACTACCGACTACCGACTACCGACTACTGACTATTGACTTACTAGAAAGGGATACGGATCGCTGAAGTCGTATCTTTCCTTCTGGCATTTGTCATGCTCTGTCGGATTCGACCAATAGTAACACTCCATCGGGTTGTTCATTTCGACATAAAGCATTCCTCGAATCAGAGAGTCCAGTTCGTCGTATTTAGCCAACTTCATGTTCACTTCCTGCCAAAATAACAACAAGCGCGTTCGGACGCTTATTTATATTATATACAAATGGCTGTTGCTGTTGCTGAGCAACAACGCGACACACATTTATATACTTAGTTTGCAGAGTGCCAACAACTAAATGATGTCGAAATTTTCATAAACCAATTTTAATTTAATGACTTTAGACCTCCTCAAGCCTTTAGGACTCTGTTGAAAGTGTTCTATCGCTTGTCTTTTTTATGGGTGAATTTGAACCGATTAATAATGTTTACAGTATGGTAATGGTGTATGTTATGTACTTACATGAGCAAAATTGTGTTCAAATTTGTATGCTCCGCCGCCTGTAGCGCAAACAGTTGTTATGAGCGACGCCATGCCCTGCCTCTTGGCCAGTGCCAGGAAATTTGGCATTTCGCTTGTCGGAAACCGAATAAAATGTATCGACCCTCTCCTACCGCCTATTTCAACATCGTCCATCTGACAAACAAAAACCACTGTACAATTATAATATCGTTTTAAACTGTAGAACGCACAAATTCCAACCTGTAATTTATTTATTATACGTACAGTCCCTTATTTTAATACAAAACTGGATCGTTCCTAGACTGTGGTGCAGATAACACACTGCAATTTTATATTAGCTGGATAACACTTATTGTAATAACAATGTTCATTCATCGTGAGTTTTTTCATCTCCATATTTATAAAGTGCAATGATGATGTACACTAATGAGGTGATGATTCATATATACACGCGAATGCATGGCGTTGAATGAATCGTTGACAGATAATTAATTAATAGCTTATACTAGTTGAAGCACCCGGCCTTGCTCGGGGGTTTCACATCGATAAGAAAGCGGAATGCAATGCACTGGTTGCATCACTATTACAATCATTATCTCTGCAATCATATTTTACTATTTATCGGTTGTATCTTAATGCATACATAGTTTGTAATCTTGAATTGAATGGCAAAATAATCCTAAATATGCCTGAGAAAGTGAAACATTATTGTTAGATATCTGTTGGCAGTTCTTTTTAATTGATGGGATGCTAAACTTTTAATTATTAACTTACGATATAAATATTATTAGATAGGTATCGCTTTTATTAAAAATCAATTAGATCTTGCTAAACATATCTAAGAAAGGGAAACATTCATGTATGATATCTGTCGGGTGCTTTTATATTAGTTCAAAAAAGTTTGAATGTAAACGATTAAATTATAATATTTAAATAACAGATAGGGAAACAATAATGTAAAATATCTGTTGGCTGCTTATTAGTAACGTGACAAACTGTACTTTTAATTATTAGCTGATGACCTAGTGAGCTGGCAACATTTCACTAAACGTGTATGTGGATTAGCTGTATACGTGCTGTACAATGAGTGTACAATATAACCGTAAATGTAAACTGACCTGTAAATGAGTATCCCTGTGCCCTGTCGAACCGTACGCCGAGTTTTTCGTCAAATACCTTCTGATATTTCTGAGCACTTCGACTTCTTCATTTTCTTCGTCCGGTGTTATGTCTTTAGGTTCAAAATATACCAGTTTAGTCAGCGTCCCACCGATATCCATGCCGAACCACGGCATGCCTGTTCAAAATTCAAGTTCTATCCATTATTATTATTATTATTATTAACTCCATACCCTATATTAATTAACCACCATTTAATATTAGGTGTACAAGCAATGTGTGAGTAGCAAGCTAGACTAGATACGAACTTTATCGCGCAAAACCTTCTCCTAGGCCCAGATAGCTCCAAAATGTGGCCAACATTATTTATGTTAGTTACAGAACAAATGTTCTAACAAAACAATGTTGGTTAACGGGAAAAGTCAAACTAACTACAATCGAGTCATTTGTAGCGTATTGCGATCAAATGAGATATTTTTCATTCATGGTTAGGAGCGGCTCGACTCAGAAATTAATTAATAATTTATCCGCTCGTGTTGTCAGTATCAAAGGTGAGAGGTGAGACAACACTTGAAGCGCATTAGAGCAGACATATTAGAGCAGAGTATCAGCGCAGATATTATTATTGTTATTATTCATTTTGACGACTACCAGCCCGCCGCTATCAGACATATTTGACATGTCAAGCCCACTTGCCTCAATTTTCCATCACTACTATTTCTAGCTGATAACAAGTTACTATTTATATTGTTTTAGCCAGCGAACTGATCGCCTAACAGGTAACAATTTTTAAATCACTCTATATCGTGCATATATCTATTATAGTTTGAAACAATAATTAAGACAATAACAATTTAAGCAATTTTACTGATGTGATGGCCGGCACGGTTGCAGTCTCTTCTGGCCTTCCTTTTCTATCCTTTACAACTGGCAATTTCAATAATGATGTACAAGCTCATTCTAAAATAATAAATCTTTTTACGATACACTTTAACGGTACACGTACAAGGATAATCTGAGGATTCGGACAGCGTTCTGCCATTCGGGATGCTACCGCTTGCCATTCTCAGTTTTATACAGATTCTACAACTTTGAGGAGCCATCTGCAAGAAAAAGAAACATCAACATTCGTAATTAGTATTCATACACCGATTAAAATACTCTGTCAAACAGTATTCTTTACATTAAACACAAGAGTTGTAAAATGGCAAAATCCCAAATCGTGAAGAGTGCCTGTGACTAAACACGTTTACAAGCAAACTCGCCCAACAAATTGATGTATCAATTGGGTCCGAATTTATTGGGAACATTTTATCCCACAAAGTACAAATACAGAGTACAAAATATTTTAATAAATATTAAAAAATAATTATAGGATATAATTATCCTCGACTAAAAAAAATATTTTAACTTTGAAACACACATTTCTTACATAAAATCAATTTGTAATAGTAGAAAAGTGCCCGTCATTGTTGAATAAAAAAAACTGACATTGAATTCACATGAAAGATTAATTAAGTGAAGATTATCAATACTTGTTAGTTATTTTAATAATATCAATTGGTAGATTACATTCCTGTGAAAATTATATATATATATATATATATATATATATATATATATATATATATCCACAGAAATGGGAATAAACAGTGGAAGATACCTGTGCTACATAAAACTGGTACAACCACTGCTACCTGGCTACATAAAAAATGATTTTTTTTTCCATTTAATTTATTCGAATAATGTCCTTGAAATGTAATAGAATATTAAACAGCGGCATAAATTCACTTGTCGGGGATTAGGGTATGTAGTTAGAAAATTATTATTATCGCAGTCATCGGAAAATAAATATTTTTATTAAATGTCATTCACTCGAAGAAATAAAAGTAAACAGAATAAACACGCCGCTAGATCCTTTTTTCTAGTTTGCGGTTCTTACATATTAGTTAATATTGTACTAATACGCATTGTAAAACAACCAAACCACTGTCGTTTCATATCCAATAGGAGATTAATGACAAGATTAGAAAAACAGATGGCGGAAAATACAAAATTCAAATCGTGTAATTGAAATTTTCGTTTACGTTATACCTAGTAAACGGTCTTATTTATCGAATATAAAATTTGAAACGAGATAAAACTGTATGTCATTTTTGGGAAAACGAGGCGACATTATAAAAGTCCGACGACAGTTTTTTATTCTATCGACATTTTACTACTAACAACACAAAAAGTCGGTCGAACCAAAAAATAAACAAGACGAAATGTTAGAAAAAGGGGACGGAATCTACAATTTTACCTCGATACGCATCCAAACGAAGCCATAGTTGTCTAGTAAACGACTATATCAGAAAGACCGGTAAGAGGTTAACAAATATTTATTCGTTTAATCGTTTACGGCGTGAAACAGACATTTGTGCCGTTGACAAACATTTTCTATACCAGTTTTCACTTATCGGTCGAGGAATACGTGTCGAGTCAGAGAGGAGAAAAAGAGAGAGTTATTAAGAGACGAAGAAAGAATTGATGAGGCAACGGGGGTGGGGGTGGGCGGCAGCGCTAATCTAATATAGAAATAATTCTTACTGTAGAGTGTGGCCAGTTAGTTAGGTGAGGTGGGGTGGGCCGGCGGCGGCCTGTGCGGGAGGTAGAGGCCAGGGCCAACTATTTCCTAACTGGTAAATGGCAGTAAACAAGGCCAGTTTGCAAGCCGGGCGGGGGTGGGGGGCAAAACTTGGGGCCTTCCCCCTCCCCCCCAAGCTAACCTTTCGCGGCCCTCTTTGTATGTTAATCGGCAAAATTAAAATATTCGCCCCGAGCCGAGCCGAGAGGAAGGCTCAGTCCGGTCGGCGGCCCACTTACCTGCTGATGGCATTATTATATATATACCCCCGACACTGGTCCCGCCCCCCAGAGAGGGCCCGCCACCGCACACACATAGATAATACACCTATAGGAGGTGGCCACGAACATAAAATAAAATATATATCTATCGCTCCTACCGAAAGAGACAGAAAGGCCTAGGCCTCGGTATTGAAACGAGGTCAGGCGAAATTAGTGAGGGGCCCCCACCACCACCACCACACCGCCAACTTGACAACAGTGGGGAAAGCGGGCCCCTACAGACGGATAGAAACTCTAAAAGCCGGACACCGAGAGGAGAGCTCCTTACCTAGGCCTAGCCGCCTCCTAAAAGGAGACCATTTTCTAGAGCCGCCTTTTAAATAGGGTTTCGGCGAGTGAAACGACCCCGGCCCGCCATCACTGCCGCACCGCACGGGCCCAGCTGATAGCCACCCCACCCCACCCCACCACACCCCACCTCACCACACCGTCGCGTTATTTACTCATTCCACCCCGCCAGCTTATATTATCTATTGACCGTCTCGACGACGATGACGGGGGGGGGGCGCGGATATATTTGTTTATCCCGGTCGGTCGCTCACCTCACCATCCGTTCTAATTGTCCCCCCCCCTCCCTCGCTACCGGGACTTGCACGGGCTAATTCCAAACACCGTGTATTAAAAATTCCTCCCTAATTTTATAAATCTCCCGTTTCGAATTTTGCGGTCCAATTTTCATTTAAACCCTTTTACGGGGGACGGCGTAAAACCGTACGAGGTTTGGCCGGCGGTCAAATTTGGGTTGGCAGAAGTGCGCGGCCTCCTCCATTTTGTTTTGTCCTTTCGGTCCGGCGGCGCTGGGACACAGTCGGCGACGTATTTCCCTTCTCGTTTCCTCTATTTTCACCCCCCTATAAAACCGTCCGTTCTCTTTGTTTGATTGTACTGTACGGGTTTTGGAGGCGGGCGGGGGAAGGGGAGAGAATATGGATGAGCCGTGCTGCTCGCCCGTCAAAGGGGCGCCCGAGGACGACAAGAGGATGAACTCTCTGTTCATGCCGTTTAGGGACAGGCGGTTCAATCCGGTCGATTGGGACTCCAAAATGAAATATTGGCGAGATGCCATCGACCGGTGGGCGGTCGAGAAAGGTGATTGTGTGCTGAGCGTTAACAAATTGCAGGCGGTGTTCAGGCGCAACGACAGGCTGCCCATGTGTCTACCCGCAGTCATCCAACATCTATCCAGGTATAAATAAATGTATGTATTATATATACACGGCTTCTAGTACACCGTGTACTTATCAGCCTGTTGTACTCGTTTATACTCGACGGGCAGAGTTATTTTCTATGACTGTTATCGCTCTCGTCATTGCCCTCTTACACTATTGTCGGAAAACGTCCACAAAGTACCAAAAAAAGTGACCGGCACGGTGCTACTGAAGATGGCGAGTGGCCAAAACTGTTCGGCAAAAGTCGAAACCAAATAATGTGCGTCGGAGCTACATTAAGCTTTTCACCGCTCACTGTAGCATCAGTAGCACCTTCCGAGTTTAAGCCGGCAATATTAATGGTAAACAATCTTTTTTACACCGCATTAATTAATTGCAATACCGTAACACTATATAGGAATAAGCTTAATTTTTTAAAACTGTTGACGAATATAGGAAAACAAAATTTCGCTTACATTTTTAGTAACTGTCCGTTTTTTCATTTCCGCACAATTCCCGTACACCTCCCCTGCGGTATTTGTTTCCTTAATTCGTTTACGCGTGTTTTTCTTTCTTCATTTTTTATTTGCTTTATCGATAAATCCGCTATTATCTTATCATACGATTAATTTATACAAAGTCTTTTGCGTTTACTCCGCCGAATAATATTTTTGTTCGCCCCCTAAATGTCGACCCGAAATAACAATTTTCTTAATTCCGGTGGTATATTTAAATGTTTAAAGTACTATTTATTTTTTACTCCAAGTCTCGGCGACAATTTCAGTATTAACGAATATGCCCGAGAAATATTTGGTGATATTTTACGTTCGAAGAGTGTTGTTTTTTCAAATCACACTTTTACGTTTTTAACCTATACTCGAGTGTAATATTTTGTTGGCGGTTGAATAAAATCAGTTGTGTATGAACCAACTATTTGACCTTTCGACCACAGCATACCTAGTTGAGCATTCCAGCTATAGAAATCACTGCGCTTATTCATCTTTATGCCTATTTATTATCAGAAAGCTACTACTGACGATGATGGTTTGACTTGACCGATGACGTGCGGTGAGTCAAGCGCACTTAAATTAAAATAAAAATAAGCGCTGCCTGCGTATCGATCGCATTAACTAACGGTTGCGGTGGCTACCTCCTGAGGGACTGGTATTTGTTCAAATCTCCAATAGCCCATCAGATAGCACAGCCGGTCAGCAGCGTAACAAGGCATAAATATATTTTAGATTACCCGTTTTGTGGCCTGCGAGGGGTTGAGGAATACCGACCGCTCTCTTTTGCTAGACCGGTTTCGGCTGCTCGCCACCTTCAGTAGTGCTGTGTTGTTATGTTATGTTAGTCGTTTTGACAGTTGGGATGTCTGAAAAACATCCAAAGCGCCAAGGTGACTAACTAACACAGCGCTACTGAAGACGGCGAGCAGCCGAAACCGGTCTAGCAAAAGACCGAACCAACGAGAGGAGACAGAAAGACACAACATAAATATATATTGTTTCAGGGTGGGCGACTTGAAAGAGAAGGAAGAGTTTCTGAGTGTCGATCCCGAGCAGAGCTGGAGAGATTGGGCCGTCTCATCATTCGTTAAGAACCCTCTTGTCTGGTCTTTTAACAAACTAAGAGAAGCTATCGTCAGAATAGACACCGACGAAATAGAATATGTTTATTTGAGATATTTAAAGGTATGACTAGAAAATATAGACGCACATTTTCAGTTTTAGCTTGTAAAACAGTAGAAGACATCATTTCAGAGACTTTTACACGATGGATCATGGACGATGGACATGTATAAATAGGGACACCGATAGGATACAACATGTGCTCATTCCTTAATACAAATTGCGCCATTAAAACAATAAAAAAATATACAACTGCGGGAGGGGGGGATATTAATCGTGCAAATCTCACAAAATTATTACCACAGTCACCTTTGAAAAGGTGGTCGTCTACAAATGCAATGTATCATTTTACATTAGTATACCATTCTGTATAAAAAAAAAGTAAGCTCAAAAATGTTATATCGTTTTTACTTGTAAGAAACTATCAAATTTTAACAATTTTCCAACAAAGTGTCTATAGATAGGACTGTTGCTATCAGGTGGTCAAGTAAGTGAATAGTACATTGTTATATCGCATTATTTGTGCGATATATATATATATATATATATATATATATATATATATATATATATATATATATATATAAAATACACATATGATATGATATCACGATCATAAAATATAATATAATCGCCAGTCAGTCCTTGCGTTGTCCGTCACTTAGTGTTAGTGTGTGTCACCACCCACCACCAGTCATATATTGATGAGTGATGACTGGTAATTGTGGGATAATAACTGTCCCAAAAACTACTGACAATGACGAATAACAAGCTGGTTTTCAATCGTGACTCTCAATTGAACCGTTAAATATACCAAAGAGTAAAGTTTTGTTCTTACCTTTCAACATCGAACAACGGTCAGTTATACGTGACGAGCGTGTACCGTAAATAATGAAGCCCCAATATAAAATAATAGTTTAGTTTCAGAGTTGAAAAACAGTTTGCTGCGACGGTATCATATCGCCGTGTTGCATCATCCGTTCACCTCCACACTCAAAAATCACAACTCATTCCATTAATTAGTCTAAATCAAATGCTATACTAACGCTACGACCTTTTACATTCTTTTCATTTTTTTGCTCCGTTAACCCAGATATGTGGTAATTGTGGGCTATATAATCTGGATTATCACCGGTAGTGTTTCATAATGACTGTTACAGTCATCATTATTTATCGATATTCATAGCCCGTAAAATGAACGCATGTATCGTTATCAAACGTTGATAAACAAAATACAATACTTGGCCAAATACGACGCCTTTCTATCCGGTCTATAATGTTTTCTGGTGTGTGTGTCTGTCTACATATACAAATATGTATTTCCTTTACATTAGTAAACAACATATTGATATACTGTACGGGAATAAAAAAATTATTAACGCCGATTATTAATGTTTCAAATATTCCGTTCAATGTTCAATAGCGACGTAATGAAAAAGGTGGTGGCCGTATAATCAGAACTGAAATAGGAAAAACAGTATTGGCGAGAGTATTAATTCGTTTACGAATGAACATTGGCATAAATATCGAGAGACGTGGTATTACGATTCACAATAAGCGCAGCTCGTACATCCGGTATTAACATTGTAAATGAGTTGAAAATATTTGTAAGGGGGATTGACATTTATAAATAATAAATCGTATACACTTTCTACATCCTCTAATTGTGAATTAGGATGGGGGACTCGAAAAAACATTACTTATCCTACATTAATGTGAGTAGGATGTGAGCGTTAACTTGAAAAGTGATAAATAATGTTAATGGGCTGTTTGAAGAGGGTGCTGTCTCTTCTTTTATCATTTAGCTTATTGGTTAGGGAGCGATGAATTTGAGTGTCAGCGGTGGCCCATTACAAAACAAGGTTGTCCTTTCTATCGCGTTTGAAATATATTACCCTTTTGTCGGAAATCTTCGGACAATGAGATATGAACACCACATATAACCAACCGGTCACGGCGGTGAGGTGACTTAACACCGCCGCACACAACACGTGACAACACCGACAGCCAACAACTAGATTAATGTCTCTGTATCCATCCGACAATCACACAACACGTATATGTACGGCAGGGGTACGGGTACAGGCAGGGCGGAGAGAGGCAGTTGTGTTTCTATTATATAAACACTCTACGGAGCCATAATTAACCCAACTCTGGCAATATAATAAAATAAATTTACCCCCTAGGGCTCGTTGGCCTGCACGTTATCTGGACAAATTTTCTAACGATAGCGAATCAAAGTTGTGCACAATTTGAGTATATTTTTAATCCAAATACTAATCTACTGTAATGCGTTGGTGAAATCTCTCTCTCTCTTCAAGATTGCCAACTTGATAGATTCTCTACTTATCGAATTGCCCTCCTGTTTGTGTGTTTTTGAAAAAATAAACCTAGACCAAACGGCGGGCGCCTCCCTCAAAACAAAAGGTACAGAAATATCTGCAAATGCCTTTGTATTTGGCAGTAGTTAAACTATTTTCAACTGTCGGGGTGTAATATTTTCCTATATATCGTAAATAACGCGGACAGTATTTCTACTATCGGATATTATAATTATGGTCGGTGGTTGGTGCGAGTCCGGAATGAATAGTATTCACTCTCGGTTGTCTTCGATTTGTTTATATAGTACATCGAATTTTGTGGTTGTGTGGTGGTGTTTTGTGGTAAGTCTTTAAGATTTAAAAAAAAAATCTTTTCATTTCCGAGTGTGAAATAACTTGCACGGGAATACAAAATTATCGACATTGATTAATTCGCATATTCGATTCGACGAAGATTACCGACGAGGAATAATTTTAATTTACAGCGATACGGAGCGTACATTTTGTTGTTGTCAGACGGTCGGAGATAAACTGTTGTCCGAGCTGAGGCGTAAAGACAGGATGTCGGTGAGTTTCGACGAAGTTTGCCGAGCGATCGAGGAAGTCTGTCCGCAGACAAGAGACACGCAGACGCCCAAATTGCTGGTACACCACCTGAGGATTGAGCGCAAAGCGCTTATACAGTTAGACGACGACAATAAAACCGTCATCATGCTCAAGTTCACGCGTGATAACAACAGACCGCCTTCGCCTATATCGCAAACGGAGATAGCGCTCTTCAAACTGGAACAGTGTCGCACAACACTGGACAAAAGCGTACAGTCACTACATCGGCAGTCCCACAACTGCCTCCAACAAGCCACCGACCACTTGAAAAATGACAGGAGACAATTGGTAAGATATATATATAATATATATAATATAATATATATATATCTATAAGAAAGAAAGAGGCGGTCCGGCCACCCCATCACCATCAATTGGCACGCCAATCAATTATTAATTAATGACAACAACGGTTAGAATGATTCATTGTCCGTGTGCGTAACTCCGAGAAATTAGCTCTAATTAGAAAAAATTAGGTTTTCTAGCCGTGTAAAACGATCAGTCAGTCAGCCGTTGGTCGGGGTTGGTCACGATCATCGTTAAAATAATACTCAACTGGAAACGGACGAGAAACCGATTTTAGACAATAAAAATTATTCGAAATATGTAATACGTAACTTTTTATTTGGCCGTTTTATATATTTAAGCGTTTTTAACCTTTTACAGGCGAAAGGTTGTCTGCGGAAGAAGAGAGAATTGGAAAAGTGCGTGAACGAGAGAATCGCAGTACTCAATAATATAGAGTTGCTGGTATCCAGAATTCAGGATTCACAGTCGGACGCACAGGTTTTACAGATATATAATAACTAACTATCTAACTCGAATTATCTTCTAAGCGATACGGCTGAATTATACTACTATACTATTATTAAATTCAAATTATTATAAAACATAAACTCGGTTGGCCCTTGTTGGAACTATTTATATATATATATATATATATATATATATATATATATATATATATATATATATATATATTGGGCTGGCAACTGCGGTTTTTACCGATAGATGACGTCCAATATGTTATTACTTGGTACACAAATATGAAATGTTTGCTGTAACAGTGTATATATATATATATATATATATATATATGTATCCAATTTGTGAATGAAATTGCCTGTTTCGTTAACGGTGGGAAATTGTGTTTGGAGGTGATGGAGGCGTACGGGAGAGGATTGGCAGCTTTGAAAATGACGTTCGAAAAGGCCGGTCTCAACGAAGACAACGTTCTCAACACGATGACCCAACTGCAAGAGGTAACATTTTATATATTTGGGGCTAGCAACAAAGTCGTCGGTTATTTCACCTTTTTATAAATATTACATTCTTCCGAACTGATGGGGCTTTCTGACTTTTTATTTGGAACAAAATGAATAATAACGGATTTGGGAGCGATGGTTGTGGGCGATCGGTCGTAAATCAGAGGAAATTTGCTGAATGTAATAAAATTCTGTCTATGTGAGCTGGAGGGGGGGGGGCCTTCGGGTGAGATTGTGTGAGATCCGGGGCTCTGGCTCTGCTCTCATTATTACCGGTTTCATCATCAATCAGGAAGAGAGTCCAGTCGGGGGTTCACAGATTTCACAATTTCAGTTCTGGTCGCGCTTAAACCTTCACCCTTTACTCGTCTAATAAAGTATCTATCGGGTGGGTCGGGTAGTTGTTTCCCCCTCTTTATAACGTCAAAAGTTGCGTCTTATAAAATTATCCGCAGCTTTATTATTAATTAGTGTACGGTTTTTTTTTTCTAATTTCAGGTGATGGACGTACACGATGAAATCCAAACTGCGCTCTCCGAATCTTTGAATCCGATAACTGACGATGAACTGGAACGGGAATTGAACAAGCTGATGGAAACGGCGGGCGAAACCATTTCAGGTAGAAGAGAGAGGAGGCAGTACAATACTTACTGTCTACTACTTATTATTACACCCTTATTCTATGAAACCGACGTAAACTAAAACTGAAATGGCAACATTGAATAATCGAGTAGCCGACATGCGCACATCAACAAACATGACAACGAGCTATGGATATAATATCGTTGAAGGGAACGCCGTTGAATACATTTTCTGCCGCTCTGCAGACAACTGTTCCCTATTAGTTGGTCACTGTTTGTTGTAATCGACTAACCGATGCGAACTTTGTACGCATGTACAAAAGAACAACCTTCTCTTTTAAAGTTTAAAATAATATATATTATTTTTCAGATTTACCCGATGTGCCCAGCCATCCGGTACGGGCGGAAAAGGATTTGCTGAGAGTTGAACAACAACGGAATTCAGACTTGGCCTCAGCGCTTATAGCCGAGTAATTAATTAAAATCTACGCCTCTTGAAAGTATAATGTAAATAAATTTAGGCGCAACCGAACGAACTAGTTTTGTATATTATTATTGCGACGATGTCGCAATTTTTTTTATTAACATTTCAATTGAAAATTATAACATTGTTTTATCGTTGGAATATTTTCTGAATATCGTCTCAAAGTGATTATTGTGATGTTTGAAATCGTAAGGTTTGTAATATGAAAAAAAAAAAATCGTTTACCAAATATAATGTATACTGTTCCGTAATTCGAGATTATCCCTCTTTCTTTACCATCTCCTGTTGAAATTCCGGTATACCTCATTAAAACTCGTTAATTGAACTATACCTACTTTGAACAAAGCGCTGTTTCCGGGTGAACTAAATCTGAACTTGTTTCACCCAGAAATGGTAACCGAATTAGCGCCGTTTACAAACTGAGGATGGGGGAGGGATTTTCAAACCTGAAGAGCTGTTTACTCAAACTATAGTACAAATTTAATACATATCGTTAGCACGTGTCCCCCTTCTACTGGGATAAAAACTTATCCAGAAGAATTATCTCTTATCAACTGTTCAAAAGACTATGAACTGGTTTTATAACAAAAATAGTGCTCAACACTAAACTGTGAATTATATTAGTCCAAGGTTAATTATTTTTTTAGCCAAGCTATATATATATATATATATATATATATATATATATATATATATAATATTGAAACTGGACCCTTTTAAATAATTAGCTACCAATTTTATAAGAGAAAGTCATTATTGGTAGAGCTGCCAACTAAACATAGGCCATCATGTTGGAACACTCCAGTAACTTATGATCTACTTACAGTAGACATTTTACTACAGATTGTAATATTAAAAATTACCTCTTTTAATAATAATTTAATCAGAGCGCTTTAAATATTGATTTTCCTTAATGTGTATTGCGACAGAATGGTTGTCATCGTCCGTTTTAGAACCATTCGTATAACATTTTGCGTCGACAGTTATTATTTACAAGCTCACAATTTACCAGCGATTAAAGTTTATTTAATAAAAAAAAGTATTCCGTTGTTTTTCTTTTCGAACGCTTCAAAAAACATATTCGACTTCCGCAATAATTTACAATATTTTACTAGCGATTAAAAAATTATTTCTTTAAATAGTTCACAATAGAAAAAATATGAGAAACGGGTTAGAAATATCTCTCCTCCTGTAATGTAATACACAACTGTAAGAGAGAAAGTACTAGCAGTACCATATATAAGAACAAATCCCTTTTCGTCAGAGGTTTATATTTTGGAAAACATTATTTTGCCAACTATTTTGCACGGAAATAAAAAACTGTCGAGCTTCGTTGATTTATTCCGCCTGCCGAATCTGGTGTAAATAATTTTCTTTTATATCGGCGTCCAACAGAACGCATATAAACATATTTTTAGATTTCTGACGCGACACAGAATCTAGACCATTTTTAAAACTTAGAATATGATATATAAATGAAAACAAGTACAATTCGTTTAATAAAGTTTTTATTCTTGCAAATATCTCCTTCCTCTCATTCTCCGACTGACTGTGTATCATATATCATATCATATATCATGCTCTGTTGTAGTCTGTAACATAACATTGGTCTCTGTTCCATTCGCTCGCCGTGTCCTTTTTTTTTAATTTCAATTTTTAAATGCGCCTACAAAACAAAAGATTTGGAACGAAAATTCGCTAGTTGGCTTTTTTTAAGAGTGAAAAAAAAATTATTCCAACATCGGGTTTCTGAAAAGTGTTGAGAACTGGTTTCGTTGACACTTTCTTGTTTTCGGTTTCAAAACGCCTTTATTCTTAAAAAATATGTTTCTTTTCTATACCAGGCTTTACTTTTATTTATTAAAAAAAAAAACAAATTCGTAATTATAAGTTGACATTTTCCAACAATGATAGAATGAAAAAAACAATATTTCGTGCTCAGAAAGTATCTGAAATCTAACAAATTGAAGGTGGTACTTGGAACAAGAATTATGAAAAATGTACACTACTCTTTCACACACACATATGTATACTGTATATATATATATATATATATATATATATATATATATATATATATATATATATATATATATATTTACCATTACAATATATAAAATGCTTCTTTCATTTTTTTTTAACACAAATATATAGAAGAAGATAACGACTTTTTATTTTATTTATTTTAGTAATAATAATAATAATTGTAATAATAATTCTTAACCGTTGTTATTAAGATTGTAACTAAAAAATAAATACGCATTACTACAAAAATATTGCGACACACCAAATATTTTTTTCACTATTGGAACAAAACGGGGCGCGCAGAGCAAACCTATAACACACACCCGCACCAAACGTATCTTCGTTATCGTTAGAAAAGAAAAAAACGAAAGGCGAGTATAAAATAACGTTTCCAGAAAATGCCGCACTTAAAAATACACCGAATGTTATCGGCTTTTTGAAAAATACAAATAAAACAACGTAAACGCAATTATTCGGTCTGTTCATTTTTTTTTTTGAGCATTATACATCAGTAAAAAAAAGAATACGGAAAAGTAATAAAAGTTCAACCGAGGAGATGAAGAATGTTTTTCATATTTGAAAAAAAAAATACACCAATCGTATTTGGATAAGACGCACATCATCGCTCTGATACAATCGCACACAATTTAAAAATCTAAAAAGGACGAAAAATAAAAATTGAGTAATGTCGGGGGGGAAACTGAACGATTTCCCTGCTCCAACTGACACGACAACGACTACGACGGACGGCGACGACGACAATCGGAGCGGCAGAGCCCACTCAATAGCCGACCGAGTGATCCAAGCAAAATCTCGCAATTCAATTATCGTATGAAATTATAAGAAATCCGCCGTGCCAACAAACTGACATCGTGTCAGTATACAAAGTGTCCATCGAGAGGAACACTTTTGTTGCGACAGAGGCAGAGGGAGAGAGAGAGGGAGGGAAAGAGAGTGAGATTAATATCGAGATTGATGATAAAGGAGGTCCGAGATAAGGGGTGGTTTCATTTACAACTTTTCCTACGTAAAAGATGGAGTTATTTTCACTATTATCGTTATTATTATTATTGTTATAGTCGTCACATCGTGGTATCATTGTCATAATTCCGATTGATGCAGTGGACTGTTATCTAATATGTATATATATATATATATATATATATATATATATATATATATATGTGGATAGCGATTTTGTAACTACACGACAGGTGACAGGTTCTGTCCCATTTCGGCAGCACAATTCTGAATTGGCAATTATTGGCTGACGTCGGCTGGTTGGCATGTGGATGCGAATGCGAATGCGAATTCGCGTGCGTTGCTGGGCTGTGTGCGCGTGCGCATTAACACTGCCCGTCGCATTCTTTCTTTTTTCCCCAATTTGCCCGCCCTTTTCGTTCTCTTTTTTTTCTTTGTCGTCCTTTTTCTTTTTCAAGTTTGTCCAGAACTGATTTGTTTTGTTTCGCTTGTCGTATATATTGTATTCTTCTGTTGTTGTTGTTGCTTCAATTAAATTTCTCTCGTCTAATAATCATCGAGGTCGTATATATCGTTGTCAAAGTCATCGCACTGCATGCTCTGGAAATCAACTTTGTATCGAAGTAAGCCTGAAACAAACATTTACCGAGGTCAAAAATTAGAACTATCTGTTACAAATCTAAACTAGACGATACTGATAAATTAAAAAGGAAGCGGAATTGAAAGAGGAATGATTTGTGGAAAATGAAAAGTGCGTATGAAAATACACGGAGCTTCATTTTTTTGAAGTCATTTACATTTCCATACACGCTTCCAGCATCGCCCAATGTTACATCGCTCTTGTACAAGTTACACTTAATACCAAAGTTGGAAAGAATACTTTGCGCAAGTAAGGCTGGGTGTAAAAATTATATTCTATTCGCAACACTCGTCGAAACAAATAATTGCATCGGTCGTTTATTTAAAGTTCGAACCGTGTTTCTGCTAAACTTGTATGCAACTCATCCCACTTGGCTTCAGTATATATAACAATTCAAATGTACCCGCCGTTTATATTTTAACACAAGTCGTCGATACATTTTTCGGTTAATAAGTTCAAAAATATGAACGCTATTATTATTATAATTAACCTCTTTCATCTCGTTTTCACATTTACTCACATTCGAATTACAAATTAGCTGAAAAACGAAAAGACGAGGGAAAATGTGTATTTTGTATTCCACAATTTTCTGAAAATTTACTTTTTTATCAATCAGAAATTCATTGCAATTACTCAACGCTTGAAATTAAATGCAACTTGTTTAAAACCACATAAACAGATTTAAGCCATTTATATATATATATATATATATATATATATATATATATATGTGTGTGTGTGTGTGTGTGTGTGTGTATACAAGTAATATCTAGAATGGATATATAATTACTAAAATGCGAATTTAAAATTTCAAAAGGTGCACGCATAAAAATAAGATGTTCCATTTATATTTCTATTGAATCCATAATACTCTGTTGGGCAAAGATTCATACTGCCAAAAGACTATATTTTTTATATAAGGTTACACACACTCACTGACACAAATAATACTATTTGTTACCTAGGATTAAGATATAGTCAATCATAATGAATCATTTACAGGAAATATCATTTACACGCAAATTTAAATTTTTAAAAACAGTCCTATTTTATATGGGAGATTTATTTGTTCTGATAGATAGGCAATTGATCAAAATGGAACATCCTACATGAATCTCATTAAGAAATCATATATACATATATAAATGATATTGCGACTATAGACTATTTCTCTGCCAAGACACACCAAATTGAATTTCTTTCCAATGCAGACATGCAGAGACTCTGTTGCTGAGTTGCTGATGACAACAAACACGCTTGTTACAGCAGTTACAGTTACAGTTACAGTTACAGTTACTGTTACAGTTACAGCATATAACATGCCTGCTTTGACATGCAAAACATAACAAATTATAAAGAGAAGAAAGTGAGACAGACAACTGTTAAACACAAAACTGTCGACATGCTTCGCATTACATACACAACACAACCTTATTTATACACGTAACGACAATGAAAATAAATAAACAATAAGTAGCGTCCCTTTTCAAAAGGGATATAGAGCCAACAAACAAATTAAATGAAAAGTGATTTCACTGGCCAAAATTATAAATGTGTATACAAAATAATTTCGAATATGTATTTAACTATTTAAAAAAAATGAAATATAATAAAATAAATAAAACCAACACAACACGACATTTATAAAAAAGAAATACTAGCTAGGACCAGGGCACAAATCAAAAATTCAGTACATTGGTCCTACTTTGTTAAATGGGGCTGTGGTCTACCTTATTCGTTTTTGTTTTTTGTTTTTTTTGGGGGTTTAAGATTTGTTTTTTGTTTTTAATAATCGTCTAAATCAAGATCATCCAACGGCTCATCAGCTTGCAGCGACTGGAAGTCGACTTTGTAGCGTAGTATTCCTAAAAAGTCACATTCCAAACAAACAAAACATTCCATTTTGATAACAACAAAAAAGTATTCAATTATGACATTGATGATAGATATTAAATATTATCACATTATCGCAGACACTAGTTTATTAAACATATTTTCTTATTGCGCACCGTCACAAAGTGTGATTCCCGTTATTATTGAAACGTGCTGCACGAATAAAACTCTGTCTTTCATTTTAATGACCCGCAAATAAACGCACCTGTATATTAAGTATAGGCCAATATAAAAGTATTAAATAACGAATCACACTTCTAATAACAACAGTTTATGGTAAAATAACTTTTCTCGTTCCCTTTCGTTGTAAAATAGAATAAGGGAAATTGTTGCTCCAGTAGCACGTTTCCTATTTGCTATCGGTATAAAATTGGTAAAAAAACAATTAATGTCAATAAACCAACTGTTCAAACTGTGTTAATTTTGTTTGTCCACATCTCAACAAAGTTAATCTACACTGGTCACTCTATTGTAAAGTTTACAATACAAGACCATCATCAACGACAAAAACCTTAGTAGAAAACGGACTAGACTGGACTGGACTAGACTAGACTGATGGTGGTGAACAACAGGCGTACAATTGTTAACCTTTCGACGAGTTATTGACATGACTCCAAAGTTATAGGCTAGAGACAACAGAAGGGTATAATTATATTTTAATTTTACTAACATCTACATTTTTTGTTATTTATACTATCGACTGTGGAATCTGCTTTAACCGCCCGGTCCCACCCACCACAACAACAACAACAACAACAACAACTAGCACTGTTATTATTGTATCATTTTGTGCTCCCTTCCGTGAGACAAACAAATTGTGAAAAGTTTAGCCGAGTTTCGGGGTCGGTTGTGGTGGGTTCTGTTAATATACGAGATTTGTTGTTGTTGTTGTTGTTGTTGTTGTAGTTGTAGTTATTATTGATTAGAGAAGGTGGACACAGTCAGTCAGGTGGGTCAGTCAGTCAACAACAACACAATAGGTGCGGACGTCCGTAAAAGAAAAGAAAGAAAAACCCAAAACCGACTCATATTATATTACGTACCACCAATTCCTCCGAAACCACGCACAAACTGAGATCCTTCTTGCGATTTGTCAGTGATAATCTCGAGAGTCGCTCCGAAGCTCTTGTAGTTATTTGCCAACCATTCGAGCAGCGGCTGGCTTTCAACAAGTTCCAATTCAACACCACTCTGTCAAAAACAAGTTTTCGATTAATATCTAATTACAAAAATATTTCTTTATATATCTACATACTATCTACTAGTACACTAATCTTCATCTCGGTTAAAACAACCAACAAAATTACAATTTTCAAATAGTCTAAAAACTGTAAGTAACACGCGCGCAGCACTCGAATAGAAAATTTTTCCAAAAGGGGCCATCCCTTTCATTTTATAAATTTATCAGATTCGTATAAAGAAGAAGAAAAACTTGTATGTAGTAGAGTAGGTAGGTTTTAATTTTTGTTGTTTTAACACCGATACTGGTAAATAGCTGCACGTTGTCAATCTCAGCAAGGCCTCGATTTGTGTGATCCAACACGTTTTATTAAATAATTGCGGATTAGATTATTCCTGTCTCCCGGGTCTAACGTAGCCATATACTGAGCATGTTTTCATATACGAGATGTTTCAAATCGTTTCCAATGCATGTACGGCATACACATTTATGCTACGGCTTCTCTTCTTCTTATGCTATCTTGAAATCTTTAAACAAAACTAGTTTTGTTGACAACAACAACAACAACAACATTCTTTTATTGTTGTTAACGCTTCATCGCATAGCTTGTATCTTTCTGTGAGCTTGCAACACACTTTTACCGTTATGAAAATAAAAATGAAACGTACAACAATATACGCATATAACGGGTTCACCTTAAAATGAAGGCAACACGACACAACTGCATCGTGGACTAGCCACTCTACTTTAATTACCTCTTTGTCCGTAAAGTGCGTCTTGTCCTTTTCCTGTTCCGGGGTCAGGTGTAGAACCTTTTCTTCGGCGCTCGAATGGTTCTTCAGTACGTAGCGCTGGATGTCCAAGTTTTCCCAGCAGATGAGTGTCTCCACTGAGCCCAATTCTAGAGCGCGCAATGTGTCCTCAACACCGAAACAGTATTTACCCGTGTCCTGACTGATCTCGTCAAAGTAACGCCCTGCCAAAAAAAAACAAATTACAACAACTTTGTTGAAAACAACAAACCTCACCCGCCGCACTCTCCGTTCTCACTTTTTAAACTACATTTTTCTTTTTTTTTTTTGACAAACTGTGGCCAGTTTTGTACTTGCACTACGACGAGAACATCACGAGCAGTTCTTCTCCTATCTCTATCCTCTCTCATATTACATATAATAAACTTGCAGAGTAACAGAACCGTAATTCTCCCTAAATTATTTTGATTTTTTGCAGTTTCTGTTTTTCTCACAATTGCGGCACTCTTATGTTTATCCTTATGTGTTGTGTCCTATCGCTGTTCGCATCCCTACTAATTAGGGGACTAATGACCATAGTGTATATATATATATATATATATATATATATATATATATATATATATATATATATATATATATATATATATATATATTTATATATATATTTATATATTTTTATATAAGGAGAGCGGGTTCTGATAAAGTGCCTAATGTCTGGGTGCCAAAAAAGTGTACACTCAACACATACACACATAATACTAAATACTACATAAATCCAATCCAGCGTTAATAACACTGTGTCTGTTCGACATGGTCTGACATGTCACCAGCAGCCTACTGTACGGCTCAGGTGCGGATGGACACTTTAATGGGAACAACTTGTTGCTGAACAAGTAGAGTAGGGTAGGCCAGAGCAGAGTAGAGTCTACTCTACTAGAATACGAGAAAGTGTGCAAACGCCGACCTCATTTATTCTAACGGCCGGCTCTATCTATGCCTTCTTTCTATGGCATGGACTGGACTTGTTAGAAAATCACTAAACTAATATCTGTAGTACCGTAGTATAGCGGCGGAGGCAAAAACCCACCCACGACTACGACTACACATAGAACCGCATAGCATCTCCGTTCATGCTATCTGTAATGTAAGGCACAGCAGTTGATGGGGGCCATCAACCCCCACCCACCCCCAAGTGGTTATGTATTATATTACCCGTATTAATTAAATTTAAAATCTAGCGGATTTAAATACTATCGGGTTGACAACTAAGTAATTGCGGATTTCACCAAGTGGTGTACATATTTTTAAATACGTCAACATCTTTGCACAGATAAGCCGTAGATGGTTTCGAATGCGCGTATAGGATACATTCAGCTTCTCCGCAATGTCCCAGTGTTGAACTATGGCGATCCGAATCGATAATGGCCTTTATTCGGTCATCGTCGACCTCCTCCACCCGTCTTGCAGAGCGCTCCTCGTCTTTTAATGAAAAATCACCTGATTGGAATTTCGCGAACCAGTACCGACACTGCCGTTCATTTAAGGCTTCATCACCGTATAACTTTTTATGAGCCTGCGAGGCGTTAACACCTTTGCGAAAATAAAAAAGCGAAATGTGACGGAAATGCTCAATTCGACTGGTCAATGTAATTTTGATACCGAATGTTTCCGAAAGGACCAAATAATAACGTATCGAAGAATCTTATCTGTGCAAAGATGTTGACATACTTAAAAATATGTACAACGCCACTTGGTGAAATCCGCAATTACTTAGTCATCAACCCAATATGTAACTATGTTGCAGCTGTTTATAATATATGAAACAACCGGCTCTGCTTAAAACTAAAAAACATCATCGTAACATCGGACGATGAACTTTGTTGTTGTCCGCCCATATAAATAAATAAACTGTATCGTGAAAGTAGTCGTACAACTCAAAATTAGAATCATAATTCAATGAAAAGGATAAACAAACAAAGTATATCTTCATTTCTGTACGATAAAAGGAGTGTGGAATAAGTTGATGTAAAAATAAATAAAAAAAAGTTTATATACCTATTAGTTTCTTTTCTTGAATAAATTTAACATTCTGAAGAGATTCCGCAGCTAATTCAATTGCCTGATTGAAACCATTCTCACCGCCATACGACACATCCACCAGTTTGATTATTTTAGCTTGTAACCTCTGCAAAACCACAATCAATCAATCATCAATCATTTTATACTGCCTACCATAAACAAAAAAAAGAAAAACTAAACTATGCCATTTTCTATTCATTTTAATATAATCGGACGACGTAAATACAAACGCTTAGTTCACTGTTTTTATAAATTAAGATTTACCATCCATCCAACTGTTTTCAATCCAACACACCATTCATAACCTTTCCAAAACTGTGTACACAACATCCAAATCTTGACATTTTTTATGAGAAAAAATATAGTTTTAAACAGTTTACAAACAACAAAATATCTACCCCTGATCTATTTTTGTTTAACTTAACTTACATTACAAATAAATAAGAAATTGATTTGCATTAACGATAAAACTTAATTTATTTAACTACGAAATTCTATGAAAATGTAATGTAAAAATTAAAGTTTAGAATTGCAGTCGACAACACAATTATACAAAATATTTAACTTTCGAATATTACATTAATTCACTCGGCTATACATTAAATTGGGCCATACAAATAGGAATAAATATTTGAACACAGCGCACAACATAAGTAGACTTTCCACACACTTTGTAACAGCATAAATCAAGCATTCGTTTTTCATTATTATTTACTAATACGGGTGCTTATTGTTTTGCAGTTTTTTTTGACATTATGACATTAAAAAAAAAGAACGCTACATTCGGTGGAATTGCAGACTACATTATATGATACGCAGACATTTGGCCAAACACGTGCAAATTGACAATCAAACCCCCACGCAAACCAAGTACACTTGTAAAGTTTTTATATTGGCAATTTTATCAAATTATTACATTAACAATAATTAATATGAGAAAAGAGGGGAAACATCGAAGGTTATAAAGGTTTTCCAAATTAAAGTCTCTAAAAAACAATTTAAAATTATCGAATAAAATACGTTCCGATTCGATAAAGGACACGATTCATCTGCAGTAGCTAAAATATGAAACAAACATGTGCGAAGTAATTTTTGTCTAAAAATCTAGCGAAAACAACATCGGTAGAGGACACATTTTCGTTTGAAAAAAGTGTGCCCAACAATGGGTGGCTAGGTTCGCGCGTTATTCAGAAAATAAAATGTTTCACTTTCTCGTGTCGCTCGCTAAGTGTTTGCACTCTCCCAAGAGTTTCACTTTTAAAAAATAAATGGCCTGAAAACTGGAATGAGCCGGAAATGCGCGTAGAATCGTAGAATGTACAATATGCGAATAGATAGATCATCGAACAGGTATAGATAACACAAATTGTACACAGTACGAAATGATACGAGTATTATAATATTATTAACACGAGTATTAAACTCATATTAATAATAATACTACTACGCGTTTTGGGTTATCACATAATTTCAGTTAGTTTCCATTAACCGCGTTTTTACAACAGTAATGCCGTTACCACTTTTTTAATAAACTTTAACGGTACGGTATATTTTGTGATACGTCTGATATCGGTGTGTCAATATTGTGCCACCCACACCAATCTACACAATTTGTTGAATCCAACTTGTGGATATCGTAGATGGTGTAATTTTTCCTATTGACAAGTAGAGGACAATAAATGATGAGGGGATGCCATCAATCACTGCGTCTTAAACTAGACACCGGTTAGTTTTGTGACAATAGGCTATGTACAGTAGGTTAGTCGTGGTGCAGTCTCTCCGAGGTCCTACTCAGAACCATAATACATATAATATCTGTCTGTTTTTATGTGGCCCTTTAAACCGTTATCGGAGAGACATTTCTTAATTTAACTAATATATACTGACCGGGTCGAACATGTCCGACTGGCTGAGCTCTGTTTTGAAGTCTGCGCTGCCTGCCAGAATGAGCCCTGCGATGTTCGGCTTGTCGTTGGTAATGAACAGAGTTGTCGCAACTTCGGCCACTTTGCGCACATAGTTGTGACGCTTCTCCATTCTCAGTCTCGCAAAACGCAAAGCCGACTGACCACCACGACCTGTATCATCATCATAGTCATCATCGTTGTCATGTACCGTCGTGACACATCACAAAAGTCAACAGTTAAACAAAATCTACTTCATATACACGCTGTAACCGACATACATATTGTATTGTGTGCATTCAAATTTGAACGGATTTATTTTTGTTAAATGGAAATGCGTGTCGCAAGCGTGGAATAAATAAAAAACTAGATGGTTGGAATAAATAAAAAACTCCGACTTGGTACAAGTTTTATTTTCACCTCTGTTACCGCTTTCCAATATATGTCAATATATGAAGAATCCCATCGATGTCAAAAGTACATTGTACAAACAATTTTAGTAAAATGACGGTTCACGCGGCGTCGGGTTACTTCACTTCTATCTACATCACAATTCCCCCCACCATATTCCTAATCCAGTCCCTCCCACCACCTCTTAATAAAAATAATAATAATATCGTAATAATGATAATAACCCCAGAAATAATAACCCTACAGAAATATAACGATTCCACCCATCGTCCGTAATTCCACCCATAATCCAATCATCCAAACCCTACTATCCTCGGACATTCCAAACATTCCTAACAGATGCCTGTGTGTATGCGTAATAATAAAATAAAAATAAAAAAAAGGGGGAAAGCCAGTCTGTGGGTTTCTCCTCCAGGCTTGAACGTCAATGTCGCTTATTGTATTTTGCAGTTGTGACAATAAAACAGTGAAACAAAACTGTTATCGTTAGTTAGTACAGGATTTATCTAAATTTTATATTTGGAGCTAAGAAAACGGAAAAAAGAAATTAAAAAAACTTCTAAAATTGCTCGGAAACAGCAACACCAAACTCAACTATTTCCATTCAACCTTGACCCCAAAAAGATGAATGAGATTTTGAAACACGACCCAAATTGCCATTTTACTCAGTTATTATTCTTTCTCAATAATCAATGAACGGGAGAAGCGAATTAATTTTAGAAAAATGAAAAGACAATCTTGACACGAGGAGCAGAGCAAATTAAGGTAAAAAAATGGTATAACCTCAAAGTCAATCTCACATATGGCGGCGCACTATAATCACACTGTTTGTGTACAAAAACCTATTATTCACTAAAAAATGATGCCTGATATTTGAACAAAAAACTATATGGAACAAATCGGACTAAATAAAACTGAATAGTTAATTTCCGAAAATAAATCTTACCGTGCTTTTTGGGTAAATCTACCGTAAACTTGTGTAGAACCTCCCTTGTATTGCCCTGCAGTGTCCCGAATAACGCTCCGTTTCCGTCCATAACGATGAATCCAAATTTATTATCATCGGCCAATAGCGCTGTCAACGCTTCCGTATGAAACTGAAAACATTTCGATTAAATTAGAAGCAGGTTCTTTTAAAACAAGGTCGGTTCAAATTCAATGCAAAGTGCTTAGTTCGCGAACTGCAGTTCTACATTAAAAGTCAAACTTGTACATCGAACGCATTAATATTAATGTAGAGTAGAAGTGGAACACAATATCCTAATTACAGCGAGCTTGGGGGTTAAGCAATACTGGAGGGTCGAGATGGACTCGCAATTGGAAATGTGAGATCGAGTGAAGAAGTCGAGTGGAGTAGGAAGAAGCGAGCGGCTAGCACAGCTAGCGGCACACCTTTCACCCACAAAGAAACGCTCTGTCGATCCACGTCGACAGGACAGATCGGCTCAATTTTCATTAGATCGCAACAAATTACAACTTTAAGGAGAAAGGTTATAAAAAGGCGGCTAAATTGTTATTTACGGATTGTAGACGTCCCCCTAGAAGGTTTTTGTTGCGCACATTCGAGTATCGTATGTATACATACGGTTCGTCCGTATACAGACCTTATTGTCACAAAGGTAGAGCGATGTGTTGATCGGCTTGAACGGTTCGAAATCGATGTTGACTTTCTTCTCTTTCCCCTCTTCGGTGACAATCGTTCCGCAATAGATGACGAGCCCGTTCGGCGGGACTGAGATAGGAAAAAAGAGAGCAAAGTTATAAAGTAAACTGGGCAGGGCAGGGCAGGCCCTGGATGGTTTGTGGAGCAGCGTCGAGACGATAGGAGATACCTACCTTTTGTGTAGAGCTTGAGTCTGTGCTGTACGGAGGTGATAGCACCGAGGACCGACAGCCTGTTGACGCGCGATTTGATGTTGGACGCGTACCGAATTCATCGGCCAGCATTTTGCTGACGCGCGATATCTGATCCTTGGGCGGAATAATCAACGATATCATGCTCGTACCGTTTCTGTAAAACGACAGCAATATATATGTATAAAATAAGAGGGTGAAACCGAAATGTGTTCACGTTGTTGGGCATATGCTGTACTCACCCTCTGGCCATTTCCAGACTTTTGATCAGCTTCTTGATTTTCCATATTTCTACATTCCTGTCCGACGAGGTCTCTTCGGAGGTGTAAGAGGAAGACATTTTGCCTTTTCAAAACTCGAAAGGTATCGGGAAAAAAAAAAAAAGTCTAAAGCGCACCGTCGTCGTCGTGGTCGTCGTCGTTCCGTTATAAAACTAGCTAATCGGCTAAGAAATTCTTGGGCCGCCTAATTCAGTTCCGCTAATCGGGTAATAATAATTGAAATGACTATATTTGTGTCCCTATTTAAAGGTTGAGGCCACCTGAATCCAGTTATATCCGGATGTCTGTCTCTCTCTCACTCTCTCTCTCTCTCTCTCTCTAAGTCTAACGACGACGACACGTCGCCCTACAGCAGCAGTCGGCACAATTTACACTTTTACAGATATGTCGCTCAAACTCCAGTACACAATTACACATTTCTAACCTAGAGACGATTTGTTTTAGAAATCCAACTTATTTTAAACTCTATTATAAATTAATTTAAATAAATGAGCCGAGCCATGTGGTCAAAAAATGGCTATTACAAGATCTATCCTACTAACCCCTAATATAATTCCATTTAGACAAGCCTATTTTATCGACGTCACGACCAGTCCAGTCACCCGTCTTTTTGTCTATTTTTTGACAATTTACACTCTATTTTATAGACGGTTTCATTGCCAATCGAATTTAAAATATTTTTTTCCGGCCCAACAACGAAACGGAACTGAAATAAAGCTAAAATTTAGTCGGTAAATAAGTGTGTATATACAACCGTCGGGCCGGACCCCATCAATACATTTCAACGGCGTCGATTGGTACACCTGGTTTAAGATCAGTCTCGAAATACGAACTCATCAAAATAGAAATAACGCTCTGAAATATAACCGAATACTATTCAAAATTCAAATACCAAAAAACTATTAAATAGTAACCCACCGTCATTTAAAATATGGGAAACACAAAACGTAAGTAATTTATAATATTATGCAAATATAATAGCTTCGCTCGGTATAACCTGGTTTCGAAATTTGGTTTTCATTTTTCTTTAAAAATAAAGGGAAAAAAGTAGTTTTTATGACTCGAAAAATAACTAAAATAATTGTACGTAAATTTTGTTTAACGTACACTTTTTTAAAACCGAGTTTACGATTAATATTGTAACATATATACGATACATCGTTTCGAGGTTATAAGTAGAAAAAAATACATTTATTATTCTCTACTCTACACGCGTAGAGTAATAAGTCGTACGACTATCGAAGAAGAAAAACGAAGTTAAATTTCAACTATTATTATTTAAAGATTGTACTAAAATTAGTATTTAGACTCTCGCCGAAAAATTTAAGAAGCGACTATTCGAGGAGTAGATACAGAAATTAATGTCTCGTAAATACGATAAGAGAAGGGGTGGACCGGTTAATCGGGGACATAATAATATCTTTATCGCCTATTTCTTTCTTCCGTTTATTTTGCCCGCTCTCCGCCGCCAATCTTCCGTTACCGACACAGGTCGGTACGAGGAAAAGGAATTTTGGTGCCCCCCCCCCCTAATTCCTGGAATAAATCAATATAAGTGTGTATTGTAGAAGAGTTATTATAATAGGCGACTGGGATATTGACTGGGCGGTCAATGGGGTGTCGCCTATTTATCGGCTATAGATGTAGATGTAGATGTAGATGTAGATACGGTATCTATTGTTAAGTATAAAGGGGACGGCGGCCAATTGAGCCGGTTAGTGGTATAAGATTTGTGATTTGTGATTTGTCCCAACGGGCCGGCCACAGTCGACCTTATCTATAATATATATTATATCACTACCAATCACAGCCGGCACAAATAGTCAGTCCTTCTCAATTTCGCCTCGCCTTCACTTCAACTTACTTCTCCCATCTACATCTATCTTTTTGGGGTATTCTTTTATTTGTACAATCAATTATAACATAATTATATGTACAAGTGTTGAGTGTATGTTTATCATTTGAATGGCTCGACAAAAGAGACCCGTCCGATGACGGCACTTTTCACAATGCGTGATAAAATAATTTACGGCTCGGTAAAGCAATTCTCTACGGGCTAAGAAGATCTCTGGGCCAGTGGGGCGTTTAAGCCGTCCTGGCGGGTGGGGAGGATAATGGATGGGTAAGAGAGGAGAGGTAAGAGAACAGAAGTGGATTGGGATGAGGAGAAAGGCGGGAGTGGAATTTCGGGAACCGGGATTTTGCGACTTCGTCCACTGTCCGGGTATGTTGAGGTTCGGATGTTGAGGGTGGATTGTCCGGTTAGAAACATACCCGGGAGCATTAAGGATGGTGCGAAGGACTTTCGATCGGAATTTCTGGATGCGAGCGATGTCGGATGTCTCGGTGGAACCCCATAGCTCAATTCCGTATGTCCACATGTCGGTTTCAATATCGCTTTGTATATTGTCAGTTTGTCGCTTAAGGTCAATTTCGATGTCCGTTTTAGTAATGGGCTTAAGAGTCCAATTTTTCTGTTCAGGTCGGTTCTTTTGACTCGGGTGTGGAGGGATTCCACGTGGGTCGTTTGTCGAGCTGGAGCCCGAGATAGCGAATCTGCTGTTGGGTGGGAACATCTAGATCTACATCTACATTTATTAGTGACCGCCCACCGCCACAGCCACTCCCAATAGGGGCAAAGCAAAACCTAGCCCTAGGCAATATATATATATATATATATATATATATATATATATATATATATATAAACTAATTGACCGAGTTGTATCTCATTTTTGGTAGTGTTATAGCTTTTGTAGTTCGGGCAATCGCGCCATACAACCGTTGTATTGCGTCAGAGGACAGTCGGCACAGACAGTCAGTGTTCTGTTGTGTCAGTTGTACACCTTTTGTTACTCGAGTAAACGTGGCTGGGGCGCAAGGCCGGGCATTCGATGAAAGGAAGTCAGGTTTGAAGTGCGGTATTTTATGTACGAAAACACTAACATTGGATGAACTTCGAGAATCCATCGTACAGTTGGATGTGCAGTTGGGCCGGTATCGTTTCTCTCTCTGTATGGATGTTAATAATGGTGACAATTTCTGGTCAGCTACAGTCTGATATATCTTCAAGCTGGACTTTAAGCTACACTTTCACCACAAATGAGAGACAACTCGGTCAATTAGTTTCCAAGTTATGGACTGTTAAACGGTGGATACATTTTTTTGGACCCCCCCACTGTATATATTAATGTATAAATAAATATAACGGGTAAGCTTAAATCATATTATAATTATACTTTTAGGTATGTTCAACCATTTGTGTTATTCAAATAGGATTGGAAATAAAACATCGATAGTACGTAATATATTTTATTTATTTAAAAATACGGTCGACGTTTTTTTTTTTTTGAGAGATGTTTCTCCGATCGTCGGAAACCGCCATGTACCGAACATGTTCCGAACATGTACCGAAAACGACATCGATCGAGGCAGCCGGCATATTTTTATCGCTAGTCGTTAAATGTCTGTTCGAAAAAAGTCCGTCAAATCTTTGACTTTGCGGTCTGTGCGTGTGTCACCCGTCACCCCGTCACCCGTCCCCTCTAATATCGTCCTTGCGTTCTATCCCCCATTCAAGAAATTAACCACCCACTGCCGCAGCTAATTAACGGCGGTAATTAACGGCGGTTAATTTGACATGTCGTAACTTCCTAATTGATATAGGCCGCGAAATAGGATATATATAAACGCGTTTTAAGAATTAAATTCCTTATTTAATTGAGCGGTTGAGCTGGTGGTGGTGGTGGGGGGGAGATACATCAGTGATAGTGCGCTGATAACATAGTATTATTGGTGGTGGGGATGGGGGAGTTGGTATTGTATTAGTGATAGTGTTGTGATGATATGTGATAGGAGAGAGAGAGAGAGAGAGAGAGGGATGGAGGGAGGGAGGGAGGAGAGAGGGGGAGAGGAAGGAAGAGAGGGAGGGAGAATGACCGGCTGGCTGGCTGGCCGGCTGGTGGTGGAGAGGCCGCCTCCAGAGCGCACTACGCCAGTGCCACTGACACTGACACTGACACTGACATTTTAGTGCCGCTAGTGCTGCTGGCCCGGCTAGACCGCCAAACCCACCCCGACCATAGATGACCGCTACACAACCGAGGTAAGAAGCGGGTTTTTTCCTCCGTAAGTTTAAGTTTTCTTCGGCCGTGCGGTGGCCCGGGCCTCTACTTAAAGAGTGAAGAGCGCCATGACGGTATTATTTCGCTATTTCGTCGCTCCTTTGAGCGAACAGTGACGACCCGTGTTGAGATAAGTTGTTGCTGTATGTGGGCACGTCGGAGGACAAAAGCGACCGGGTCTACTGGGTCTACCGGGTCTACTGGGTCTACTGGGTCTACCGGGTCTACCGGGTCTACTGGGGCTACAGTAACGGCCGGCCAGGCCCCCCATAATCATAATTTTATCGACGGCACAAGTGGAGGAGGACACCTCCTCCTCTCCCCTATTCTATCGTATTCTGTATTGTTTCCTATTAGATAATATAATAAATGTAAGAGGACGGGGAGAATTCTCCTAGCGGTACGATCTAGGACGGACAATCTCGGATATATCATATTGCCGCGCTCAGATCTACTCCTAGATCTCTATCTGGATAGATATCTTATATTCTATTAATTATCGGAGGGCCCTCCTCGGAGAGCGCACACTATTAACTTATACAACGTGTCGGGGCAATGAGAGTGTCGCAGTCAGTTAGTAGTTGGTCTTCTCTCTCCTATAACTTTTCCCCTCTTCCATTCGGCCCGGCCCCCGGGGCGGGGGTTGCAGCCCTTAGCCGAACCCGGTCTGCCCGGCCCCGACTCAAATACGAGTCTCAAATGAAATGACGGCCGATAGAATTTCAGTAAATCGACCGTTTCCGCGACCGTATTAGTAGCGTCATTTCGTCGTAAATAATTTCTGTTTTTAGTCGACCTATATAGCGCGTTGTTACGGTGACTGCTAGGCAGGTATAGACTATATCGGTAGTATTTCTGTAGCTAAACAGTACGGTTATGACCGCTACTGTGTATACTCGTGTACGGGACAGCCGGCTTCAGTTCTTACTAAAGCCGGGCCATATTCGGGCGTTATTATTATTTTAGCGTTCGTTATCTTTTATCACGGGCACAGAGACTGGAGAGTCGCTCCGGCTCCGGCTCCGGCTCCAGTAGATCTTTCGCACGAACACACAAATTCACTTCAACTTGGCCCACTTTCCGCTACACTTTTTTCAGCCGACCCGATCCTCTTCTACCTAATTAATTAGGGTGTCGCCAATAATAGTTAAAGGTGGTGGCGCGACTTGCCCCTATATATTACATTGCATATTCAGCCTCCATTTATTACACTACTTGTTACTATTGTTATTTGTCTATTAACATTACATTTTATATATACGCATATATAATGTACAACAGATAAGAAAGGCCTCGAAGAACAGTTTAATCACCGATTGATAACGTAGTACAATAACCTAATGGGTTCGGTTAATACCCTGTTTGATGGCCAATATTGATATAAAAGGTAAACTTGCGAGAATCTATCAAATCCCTGAGTGGGATATAGAAACGCTTCTGGTGACACTCTCGCTAATAGTTATATATATATATACACACACACACACACACACACACACACATATATATATATATATATATATATATATATATATATATATATATATATATATATATATTGGTGACCAAGATTTGTATACATTGTCCAATATATTCTGAGCGTATTGAATACAAAATAAAGTATCGGTAATTGTAATTTGGTGGCCGATCGACAGCAATTTTTTCCCGGATCTTTTTTTAATTCGTTTTTTTTATATGAAATTTGTTGTATAAAATAGTTGCGTAAGATTGTACTGTAAGACTAAGAGAGGAGATTGAACTGATATATCGGCGTCAGACTCCGATTATTAATTAAATTAGGCCTACTCATATCTCGCTCTGATAAAGCGGACACCCTTTCAGCTCTAGATATAGCACTGGCCCTAACACTATGTATATAGACATATACATTATATATATATATATATATATATATATATATATATATATATATATATATAGGGCTGTGGGAGGGCGAGCACTATTGTTGACAGCAAAACTTTCACTTTGAACAGACCGTTATTTGGAAAATTCCTTTAGTTGTGTTATATAAACCGTCCTAAACCGAGTTGATATAACGATTTTGCAAATATTTTATTTTCGATTATTGCAGTCGCGCTCTGTTTTGAGTCTAGTGCTAGTCTCTTCGGTTGTAATATTTATTGTATCTAGAACTGATTTAAGTCGTAAACTGGGACTATTAAGACCAATTAAGACCTATTAAAATACCCCAACGTCCCCATTGCCCACGTCCCCCTTCTAAGGCCCTAAACCGGGCCTCGATCTCTAATTCACGTGTGGCACTTTAAATAGGCCGGCCGTCGTGTTTTCGCCAAGTTGAAACGTTAAAACTCGAAGGAATATGTTTTATCTCTTTAAGCGTCCTCGCTGCCGCCGCTGCTGATGGTCATGGTGATTATGGGTTGACTAACTGAGTGAGTGGTCACGCGATATCAGAAACTCGCTCGTTGTAATAGACAAGTCTGTAATTAGGGGCAATTATCAAATTGTACAGTCGCATAAAATTGGCTCTGTCCAATTTGAGTCTTGTCCAGCGTCTACAGACGTCTACTGTAGCTGGCTGTCATACTTGTCAGTGTCGGGCTTAGGGCATCATTTTGGACGACCAGCCAAAAAACAACGAGTTGACCAAGTATTATTATTCCAAGTTCGAGTCCAACTGAAATATAAAATATATCCCATCCCAACTCGCCCAATCATTGCCTCTATAGGGGACGGTTTCATTTTTAGCAATTTTTCTATTCTTATTCGTTTCGGAATAAATTATCGTGAGATTGGGTTCGGACTAATTTCTGAGTCCTGGAAATTGGCACAATAAAGCGAAACGGTCGGTCGGTAGGCAACCGAGGAAATAATAACCGGATCCGGTCGGTATTCCTACATTTACTGTCGGTATACGTATATAGGCGATGAAAAATAGAATACACTGACTATTGACCCAAAGTGAAAAACACGTATTTTAATATACCTGTGTGTGTGGTCTGCGAGGGGTTGGAATACTGTTGTAGGTTCGTGATGTTTCTGTCTCCTCCCGCTGCGGTTTGGTCTTTCGCTAGACCGGTTTCAGCTGCTCGCCCCATCTTCAGTAGCGCTGTGTTAGTCACTGTTAGCATTTTGGATGTTTGTTGGGCATCCCCACTGCCCACCGTCACTTTCACATGTACTGTCATGTACAGTGAAGGCGGTGAAGACGGCGAGCGGCCGAAACCGGTCTAGCAAAAGACCAAACCAGCGAGAGGAGACAGAAACATCACGAACCTACAGTGAAAAACACGTGTTGTCTGGAAGTGTACTTGGCCGAGCCCTTAGACCGCCCATACCGCGGCTCGTTTTAAACCCGAATTTTTAAAAATGAAACGGAAACGTACGCCCGTTTAGTGTAGTCGAACCGAATTTCAAAAACAAGGTCAAAAACGGGCACTCGAATTGATAACGGCGACGGTGAATGGATAAGAGAATAGAAGAGGAAGGCGGGCGGGCACACGCCGCACCGATAGTTAGATAATATCGGGCGCCTGAGATAGGCCCTTATCTCTAGCTCGGCTTATCTTATTATCAGTGGTTAGTCTAGTGGCCCCCGCGCTTCATTCATCTCACCGCTCGGTGATGACGGGCCCCCTCCCGGCCAACGGTGGCCGGTGACCGTTTGTTTTATCACACCTACCCTATAATTACTAATAGGCCGGGTTGGAGGGTGAGAGTTAGGGCCTGTCTGTCCAGGCCTCGGAGGCCGGTTGAAACTAAGTTAGCTGTAGTCAGCGGGTAAACAGTAGGCCGTCCAACAAACAGACCACTCAAACTAAGTCGGGTGGCTTTTCCTTCCCTCGGCCAAATTTATTATTTCATCAACGGGGGGGGTTGGGTTGGGCGGACCTCTTTCGTAACAGAGTCCAAATTCAGTTAGCGCCCACCCGCCCTCCTCTCACATATTCCCTCTCTTTGTTTAGCCACGAGTTGAAAAACTTTCTAACAGAATATCTCCATCGACCGTCCACCCTTTTCCCAATATTCGACACTGAGCCTCCTTCACTTCCTCCTACAACGTCCCGGCACTGTTAGACGCGAAAATATAAACCCGATATGCAGCAATACTCCGTCAACGGTGGTCCCCGTCCGACGTACACTTGGGAGGCCGATCTGGGGTCGGGCCGAGTGTAGCTGTAGCTTTGGCTGTGGCTGTAGCTGTAGCTGTAGCTAGTGTTTAGCAAGTCGGCCAACCGGAATCCGATAGAAAATTTGGCTCTCCACAGAGCTGGAGGCCCAGACTCTACTGGGCTTAGATTATCTATCTATATACCTATTAAGGTATTAGGTAACACAGGATCCCCTTGACACACACACGGCCACCTCACCTCCAATATATATATATATATATATATATATATATATATATATATATATATATATATATATATACTCCGCTTCGATTCATTTCAAATATTCCCCTCTCTTTCTTTTCGGGCCGTAGGCCCAATCTACAATTTCATCGACGAGCACCGGGCGTCGTCCGGGTCAAAAACAAACAGAATATAAAGCGGGATATTGTCGAGGCGAAACTTATTTTGCGGGGCAAAGCGAGTATTTTATTTCAGCTACGCTCCGCACTGACTTTTTTTTGGAGCAATCATTTTCTTCTTTTTTTGTTATAAAATTCCGTTTTCTGGTGTTGTTGCAGTGGGACAGCGTCAATGGTGGTGGCCGAGCGTCCGGCTGAGCGACCACTCAGCCACCGCAGATACTACAGGCTCTCCCTCAAGTAACTACCATCTTTATTTTAATAATATTATATCCATATTACCACCCCCACTAATTACCCAACAGCGTTTTAACCCACTACCCCGACCTAGGGCCCTAAATTCCTAGGGCCCTCCGCTTTCCTTTCAACCCGTTCTATCGGTACAATTAATGCTATATATTCCAATCTCTCTCTCTACTCTCTCTCTCTCTTTCTCTCTCTCTCTCTCTCTCTCTCTCTCTCTCTCTCTCTCTCTCTCTCTCTCTCTCTCTCTCTCTCTCTCTCTCTCTCTCTCTCTCTCTCTCTCTCTCTCTCTCTCTCTCTCTCTCTCTCTCTCTCTCTCTCTCGCTCTCTATCCCACTGTTTTGTTGTTTATCGTTCGACCCGGCCCCCCCGGACTGAGTGAGTGAGTGAGTGAGTAAGTGGAGAGGCACCGGCCAGTCAGTTAGACTGTTACAAGTGTTACACTTAAAGCAGCCAGATTATAACCGCTTTAATCTTCGACGACCTCCGACAGAGACGAAAATATTCGGCCTTCGAGTTTCATCGCCGGCAAATAATAATCAATCGACGTTCGATAATTTTAAATTGTTTCCCGAGGACACCGATTTGAATTCGGCATTCACTCCGTTTAACGTACATTTGTGTGACCTCGGATATTCCCTTCTTTTCGCCGGCCCGTCTATAATCGGATAAACAGAGAGAGAGAGAGAGAGAGAGACAGAGATGAATGAGAAGAGAGGAACGTACGGATTTTGTTATATATTTTATGTACCGGGACAATTAATAATACACACACACACACACACACACACACACACACACACACACACACACACATATATATATATATATATATATATATATATATATATATATATATATATATATATATGCACATATAGAGAGGTGAAGAGAAGAGAGTGAGTCATGCAGTGTTGCAAAATTGTGTCACGTTAAAGGTGTTAAAAGTTGAGAGCCGCCTTAGAGCTGTCCCATAATCCAATAGACCCGGGCCAAATATGATTTGCGCCGACAATTCCTGCCTAGTATATATATATATATATATATATATATATATATATATATATATATATAAAAGGGGACTGAAATAACTCCAAATAAAGGGAATATCTTCTTTTTCCTTTCGTACGTTTTCGATGACAAACGCGACGCGAGTAACGTTATCGAATTGAGGTATATTCTCGAGGCACCAGCCTTAGCCTTAACACGTTGAATGCCACGCGATTTTCTAAGGAAATACCAGTCAGGCCACGCGCGCTGATAAACATTTTGTACCCGGAGCGGACGAAAATCTTTCATCGGCCTTCAAAGTGTCAGTCGAAGAGTCTGAAAGTGATATCGGCCGAGTTATTTTTTTTATAAAAGGCGGCGTAGAGTAACCAGTTTTTCTTCATCTGTGGAAGAGGAAGAAAGTGTCCGGAGGATTGGAGTGACCGAGGGGAAATCGGATACATTATTCGATGAAATTGTCGAATAAACGAAGTTATACGCGTCACAGCGATTGGAAAGCCGTATTAAATAAAAATTAAGCGAATTTTAAATAAATTGTAGATAAACAATTTAAAACGATGTAAATTTGTTAGCTTTATATCGTATTTTATACTGTCAGTCACCGGTGACTGGCGCGGCCCGAACGGAAAGTTCAGTTTCAGTCACCGACGACTGAAGTGGCACTCAACGTGTTAACCGCTTAACAACAAATCTATCTCTATATCTATCTATCTATCTATCTATCTATCTATCTATCTATATATATATATATATATATATCCATATATATGTATATATAGAGGCCGTCCCCCGATTAATAAACAGGGTCGCCGATCTGCCGGAGGCGTACAATTGCCTCGGATATTATTTAAACGAAAGTGTATTCATTCTAAACGATTGTAAACGCCCGATAATACGTAGAAAAAGTATTTAATAACGCGTACGAAATTTAGAGAAAAGCGTCATCATGTACGGCAATAGGGCGGATAGATAACGCGTATATGATATAAATGATAGCGGCCGACAGTGATGTTATCAACCAGCACTGGGACCGGGCACTAGCCTTCTCTTATCACTTAGGGTAGGTGATAAGAGATAAGTAGGTGAAGCTAAAAACAAACGTACAGAAACGCTTAAAAAAGCCCAAATTACGTCCGGAAACCCTATAATAAAGCAAAAATAGTTCGGAAACGCGTAGAAAAGCCCAATAAAAGTCCAGAAGCCTATAAAAAATCAAAGAAACGTTCAAATAGGCATAAAACTGCCCAAAATAAGTCCAGAAACGCTTAAAATAGCCCAGAATAGATACAAAACCATGTAAAAAGTCATAAATACGTCCAAAAGCGCCCAGAATACCATTAAAATGGCCCAGAATACTGACAGAAACCCTATAAAAAGCGAAAAAAAACGCCCAGAAACGCGTAAAAAGGCCCAATAAAAGTCCAGAAACCGTATATAAAACTCTACAACGGAAGCCAAAAATACGTCCAGAAACGCTTAGGAAGGCCCAAAATACCCCAAAGGTTCAGAAAGGTCATAAAAAGCCATAGATACGGCCAGAAACGCTTAAAACAGCCAAAATAAGTTCAGAAACCCGATAAAAACCCAAAGATACGTCCAAAAACGCGTAAAAGAGCCCAGAATATGTCCAAAACCATGTAAAAAGTCATAGATACGTCCAGAAACGCTTCATATGGCCCCGAATACTTAGAGAAACCCTATAAAAAGCGAAAAAAAACGCCCAGAAACGCTTAAAAAGGCCAAAATAAGTCCAGAAACCGCATATAAAACCCTACAACAGAAGCCAAAACAACATCCGGAAACGCCTAGGAAGGCCCAAAATAGGTCCAAAACATCTCACAAAAATCACCTAATGTCCAAAAACGCTAAAAAAAGGCCCAAAATAGGTCCAGATACGTAATAAAAAACCACGGATACGTCCAGAAATGCTTAGAAACGCCCAAAATACGTACAGAAACTCTATAAAAAGCCAAACATACGTCCAAAAACGCATAAAAATGCCGAAAATAAGTTCAGAAACCCTATTAAAACCCAAAGAAACGTCCAGAAACGCTTAAAATGGCACAAAATATGTTCACACACATAAATAAATAGCCAAAGATACATCTAAAAACGCTTACAAAAGCCCAAAATGCGTCTAAAAACGCTTAAAATGGCCCGAAATACGTCCAAGAACGCTAAAAAAAGCCCAAAATACATATAAAAAAGCTTAAAAAAAGTCCAAAATACGTCCAAAATACTATAAAAAGGCCAAAATATCTCCGAAAACGCTAAAAAGCCCAAAATACGTCCAAAAACGCTTAAAAAGGCCCCAAATACGTCCAAAAACGCTTACAAAGGCCCCAAATACGTCCAAAAACGCTTTAAAAAAGCCGAAAATACGTCTAAAACGCTTAAAATGGCCAAAAATACGTCCAAAAACCATTAAATAGGTCTAAACACGCTTAAATGGCCCAAAATACATCCATAAAACGCTTAAAAAAGTCCAAAATACGTCCAAAAACGCTTAAAAAAGCCCAAAATACGTCTAAAAACGCTTTAAAAAGCCCAAAATACGTCTAAAAACGCTTAAAAAGCCAAAAATACGTCCAAAAACAAAAAGTAAACATAAAACGCATTAAAAAGGCCAAAATACGTAAAACGCTTTAAAAACCCAAAATACGTCCTCCTAAAAAGCAAAATACGTCCAAAAACGCTAAAATAAAAACCAAAATACGTCCAAAACGCTTAAATGGAAAACGTCCAAAAAAAGCAAAATGTCAAAAACCCCAAACATCCAAAACGCAAACAATAGTCCAAAAAGCAAAAGGCCCAAAATACGTCTAAAACGCTTAAATGGGTCAAAATACGTCCAAAACGCCAAAATACATCCAAAAACCTTTAAAAGCCCAAAATACGTCCAAAACGCTTAAAAGTCCAAAATACGTCTAAAAAACGCTTTAAAAGCCCAAAATACGTCTAAAACGCAAAATGGCCAAAAATACGTCCAAAACGCTAAAAAAGCCCAAAATACGTCTAAAACGCTTAAAAGCAAAATATGTCCAAAATATAAATAAAATACGTCAAAAACGCTTAAAATGGCCAAAATCCAAAAAAAAAGCCCAAAATACGTCCAAAAACGCTTAAAAGCCAAAATACGTCCTAAAAACCTTTAAATGGCCAAAATACGTCCAAAACGCTAAAAAGCCCAAAATACGTCCAAAACGCTTAAAAGCCCAAATACGTCTAAAACGCTATAAAAAGGCCAAAATACGTCCAAAAAACGCTTAAAAGCCCAAATACGTCTAAAACGCTTTAAAAGCCCTTAAAACCAAAACGCCAAAGGCCAAAAATACGTCAAAACGCAAAAAGCCCAAAATACGTCTAAAAAACGCTTAAAAAGAAATACGTCCAAAATCCGCTTAAAAGCCAAAATACGTCCAAAATCCTAAAACCCAAAATAGGTCCAAAACGCTAAAAAGCCAAAATACGTCCAAAACGCTTAAAAGGCCTAAAATACGTCCAAAAACGCTTAAAAAGCCCAAAATACGTCCAAAAACGCTTAGTCAAAAAAACCAAACGTCCAAAAAGCAAAATAAAAAAAAACGCCCATAAAACGCTTTAAAAGCCAACAAAAAAAAATACGTCCAAAACCTTAAAAAGGCCCAAAATACGTCCAAAATCCTTTTAAAACGCCAAAATATAAAAAAATGAAACGTCCAAAAAAAAGCCCAAAATACGTCCAAAACGCTTAAAAGCCCCAAAAATAAAAAAAAATACGTCCAAAAACGCTTTAAAAAAGCCCAAAATACGTAAAAACGTCCAAAAATCCACAAAAGCCCAAATACGTCCAAAACGCTAACAAAAAGCCCAAAATACGTCCAAAAAACGCTTAAACGGCTTAAAAGGCCCAAAAAAACAAGTGTAGGCAAAATACTTACAAAGCCCCAAAATATCCAAAATCCTTATCTCAAAAGCCAAAATACGTCCAAAAAGCAAAAACGCTTAAAATATGCCAAAATACGTCCAAAACGCTTAAAAGTCAAAATGCTAAAACGCCCAAAAACGCCAAAACCCATATTCCCACCCAAAATACGTAAGCTAACTGCTTAAAAGGTCAAAAGTAAACTTTTAAAAAGCCAAAATACGCCCCCACAAGTGTCCAAAAGTTACACGCCAAATACGTCCAAAAATAAAAAAATTTTTCAAAAATGTCAAAAGCCCATAACCACAAGTGTACAAAAATACACTTGAAGGAGAGCTAAAAATCGAAAATTTTCTTAAAAATGTCAAAATATTCCCACCACAAAACAAAAGTCCACTTGCCCCTGCTAAAAATCGAAAATTTGATAAAACGCCAAATTTAAATTAAATACGTCCAAAAAGCTAAAAAATAAAACGTCAATTTGCACAAGTGCCCCAAAACGAAGTCCCCATAAAATTTGCCCATATTCCCACCACAAGTGTACAGTGATTACACTTGCCCCTAAAAGAGCTAAAAATCGAAAATTTTCGATTTTCAAAATCGCCATCGCCATAATTTGCCCATATTCCCACCACAAGTGTACAAAAGTGAGTTACACTTGCCCCTAAAGGAGAGCTAAAAAATCGAAAAAATTTTTAAAATGTCGCCAGAATTTGCCCATATTCCACCACAAGTGTACAAAAGTAAATACACTTGCCCCTAAGAGCTAAAAATCGAAAATTTTAATTTTTTAAAAATGTCGCCAGAATTTGCCCATATTCCACAAGTGTACAAAAGTTTTACACTTGTAAAGAGAGCTAAAAATCACTCCCACCACAAAAAGTAAGCTCCCACAGTGTACACTTGCCCCTAAAAGAGAGCTAAAAATCGAAAAATTTTCAAAAAATGTCGCCAGAATTTGCCCATATTCCCACCACAAGTGTACAATAAGCTACACCTTGCCCCTAAAGAAGAAAATTTTAAATTTTTTAAAAATGTCGTGAATTTGCCCATATTCCAAAATCGAAAAATGCTTGCTACACCTAAAAAATTTTTTAAAAATGTCGCCAGAATTTGCCCATATTCCCACCACATAAGTGTGTACAAAGTAAGCTACACTTGCCCCTAAAGGAGAGCTAAAAATCGAAAATTTTCAATTTTTTAAAAAATGTCGCCAGAATTTGCCCATATTCCCACCACATAAGTGTGTACAAAGTAAGCTACACTTGCCCCTAAAAGGAGAGCTAAAAAATCGAAAATTTTCAATTTTTTAAAAATGTCGCCAGAATTTGCCCATATTCCCACCACAAGTGTACAAAAGTAAGCTACACTTGCCCCTAAAAGGAGAGCTAAAAAAAAAAATCGAAATTTCGATTTTTCAAAAATGTCGCCAGAATTTGCCCATATTCCCACCACAAGTGTACAAAAGTAAGCTACACTTGCCCCTAAAAGGAGAGCTAAAAAATCGAAAATTTTCAATTTTTTAAAAATGTCGCCAGAATTTGCCCATATTCCCACCACAAGTGTACAAAAGTGAGTTACACTTGCCCCTAAAAGGAGAGCTAAAAAATCGAAAATTTTCGATTTTTTCAAAAATGTCGCCAGAATTTGCCCATATTCCCACCACAAGTGTACAAAAGTGAGTTACACTTGCCCCCTACAACCTAAAGGAGAGCAATAAAGATCAAGAAAATTTTCAATTTTTAAAAATGTGCGCCAAGCCGCGCCCAATAATTTGCCCATATTACACGCGCCCCACCACAAGTGTACAAAAAGCTACACTTGCCCTAAAGGAGAGCTCCAAAAAAATCGAAAATTTTAAAATTTTAAAATGTCGCCAGAATTTGCCCATATTCCCACCACAAGTGTACAAAAGTAAGCTACACTTGCCCCTAAAAGAGAGCTAAAAATCGAAAATTTTCAATTTTTCAAAATGTCGCCAGAATTTGCCCATATTCCCACCACAAGTGTATAAAAAGTAAAAAAGAAAATTTTCAATTTTTACACTTGCCCATATTCCCACCCTAAAAGCTACACTTGAGAGCTAAAAATCGAAAATTTTCTTTTTTTCAAAAATGTCGCCAGAATTTGCCCATATTCCCACCACAAGTGTACAAAAGTAAAGGAGTTACAGCTAAGAGAGCTTAAAATCGAAAATTTTCGATTTTTCAAAATGTCGCCAGAATTTGCCCCTAATAAGTGTAAGTGTACAAAAGTTACACTTGAGAGCTAAAAAATCGAAAATTTTAATTTTTCAAAATGTCGCCAGAATTTGCCCATATTCCCACCACAAGTGTACAAAAAGTAAGCTACACTTGTTGCCCTAAAAGGAGAGCTAAAAATCGAAAATTTTCGTTTTTAAAATGTCGCCAAATGTCGCCAGAATTTGCCCATATTCCCACCACAAGTGAAAATTTTTACAAAAGTCGCCAGAAGTTACACTTGCTCCCTAAAGGAGAGCTAAAAATCGAAAATTTCAATTTTTAAAATGTCGCCAGAATTTGCTCCATATTCCCACCACAAGTGTACAAAAGTAAGCTTACACTTGCCCCTAAAAGGAGAGCTAAAAAATCGAAAATTTTCAATTTTTCAAAAATGTCGCCAGAATTTGCCCATATTCCCACCACAAGTGTACAAAAGTAAGCTACACTTGCCCCTAAAAGGAGAGCTAAAAAATCGAAAATTTTCGATTTTTCAAAAATGTCGCCAGAATTTGCCCATATTCCCACCACAAGTGTACAAAAGTAAGCTACACTTGCCCCTAAAAGGAGAGCTAAAAAATCGAAAATTTTCAATTTTTTCAAAAATGTCGCCAGAATTTGCCCATATTCCCACCACAAGTGTACAAAAGTAAGCTACACTTGCCCCTAAAGGAGCTAAAAAATCGAAAATTTTCAATTTTTAAAAAATGTTAATTTGTCCTTATATATTCCCACCACAAGTGTACAAAGTGAGTGAGTTACACTTGCCCCTAAAGGAGAGCTAAAAATCGAAAATTTTCGTTTTTTCAAAATGTCGCCAGAATTTGCCCATATTCCCACCACAAGTGTACAAAAGTAAACACTTGCCCCTAAAGGAGAGCTAAAAAATCGAAAATTTCGATTTTTAAAATGTCGCCAGAATTTGCCCATATTCCCACCACAAGTGTACAAAAGTAAGCTACACTTGCCCCTAAAGGAGCTAAAAATCGAAAATTTTCAATTTTTTAAAAATGTCGCCAGAATTTGCCCATATTCCCACCACAAGTGTACAAAAGTAAGCTACACTTGCCCCTAAAAGGAGAGCTAAAAAATCGAAAATTTTCGTTTTTTCAAAAATGTCGCCATAATTTGCCCATATTCCCACCACAAGTGTACAAAAGTGAGTTACACTTGCCCCTAAAAGGAGAGCTAAAAAATCGAAAATTTTCGATTTTTCAAAAATGTCGCCATAATTTGCCCATATTCCCACCACAAGTGTACAAAAGTAAGCTACACTTGCCCCTAAAAGGAGAGCTAAAAAATCGAAAATTTTAAATTTTTTAAAAATGTCGCCAGAATTTGCCCATATTCCCCCTCACAAGTGTACAAAGTGAGCTACACTTGCCCCTAAAAGGAGCTAAAAATCGAAAATTTTAATTTTAAAACGTGAATTTGCCCATATTCCCACCACAAGTGTACAAAAGTAAGCTACACTTGCCCCTAAAAGGAGAGCTAAAAAATCGAAAATTTTCAATTTTTCAAAAATGTCGCCAGAATTTGCCCATATTCCCACCACAAGTGTACAAAAGTAAGCTACACTTGCCCCTAAAAGGAGAGCTAAAAAATCGAAAATTTTCAATTTTTTAAAAATGTCATAAATTTGCCCATATTCCCACCACAAGTGTACAAAAGTGAGTTACACTTGCCCCTAAAAGGAGAGCTAAAAAATCGAAAATTTTCGATTTTTCAAAAATGTCGCCATAATTTGCCCATATTCCCACCACAAAGTGTACACTTGCCCCTAAAGGGAGCTAAAAATCAGAAAATTTTCGATTTTCAAAATATCGCCAGAATTTGCCTCATTCCACCACAAGTGTACAAAGTGAGTTACACTTGCCCTAAAGGAGCTAAAAATCGAAAATTTTCGATTTTCAAAATGTCGCCAGAATTTGCCCATATTCCACACAAGTGTACAAAAGTGAGTTACTTGCCCTAAAAGGAGGCTAAAATCGAAAATTTCGATTTTTCAAAAATCATATAATTGCCCATATTCCCACCACAAGTGTACAAAAGTGACTACACTTGCCCTAAAGGAGAGCTAAAAATCGAAAATTTTCGTTTTTCAAAATGTTATCGCCATAAATTGCCCATGTTATTCCCACCACAAATTTTACAAAGTGGTTACTTGCCCCTAAAAGGAGAGCTAAGCAAA